>VKOC01001230.1:0-147479 GCA_009364415.1 Spea multiplicata | reverse complement strand
ATCGTGGTGAAAATGAAACTGCATTTGCTTCAAGACTGCTATTGTTTCACTGAAATGTAGAAGTCTGTTGGAAATGCTGCAGATGTACTTTCCTCACAGCATTCATTATTGTTCTGCACCTCCTGGTGCCAACAACACCATAACTTGCTGGGCATCGAGTAAACCTGAAGGTTCTAGACCAAGTTCTCTGCAGAGTTCTTCATACGGAGCTTGGGGACTTACACATGTAATATAAGACAGTCTTATAAAACCACATTGTAGTATAATGGTTCCAAAAGAGCTCCGTGCAACACGTTAAAAAAACGATGTAGGGGGCGGCAACTTCCACCATACACTCTATGGTGGCGTACCCCCGTTTTTTAAAAGTTTTTAAGCCCTTCTTGTCCCGAAAAAAAACAAAAACCAATACATAACTCGTGTGTGTTCAGTAAATGGGAAATAAGAGAATTACAGCTAATTGTCACGAAGGGGTTAAAGTCCAGCTGATTGAAAGCATGCTGTTCTAAATCTGGATTATTAATCTTACAGGACTGTATGCGGTGAATGAACATCATGTACTCCCTGCGCAACCACCTGTCAATCAGATTATAGTTTAAATACAGTATATGAGATCTGCTTGCATACTTCAAGGAAGGTGTGTTTTTTGTATGTGTTAAGCATTCATAATGTTAAGCATTCAAGATTAAAACTATTCCCTTAAAAACACAACTAAAAACCTGACATTCAGCCAGTGGTACAAAACTCAACCATTGCTTCCAATGAGATTTACGTGTGGAGCCATATGTCTTTACAGAGCAACTTTTAAAAGAAGAGTTCACTGCCGCTACTCTTGAGGGAAGTTAGATGTCATTAGTCCCGATGAAGCTCCTTGACAGAAGACAATTAACTTCTAATTTTATTTTGCTTTTAAACATTTGATTCAAGTGATCCCTGAAGCAGCAGTTACTTAGTACTGGTTGGACTTGCTGCAGGAGTTATGGTGCAACGCTGTTATAGTCTAATCTTTGTATACATGCCTTACTTATTTGGTACAGTTTGTGTGCAGTTCTTGTAGGTATCACCAATAGTGTGTGTGTGTTTGTGTACATGTATGCACTTTTTTTTTTTTTGAGAAAAAAAAAAAACCTAGTACCCTAAGTTTAAAATGTCAGTCAGAGCTTTGATCGCTGGGTAAGTTTCAATAGCACCTACGAGTTGATAGTCTGCATGTCTGGCGATCTAATAATCTATCTTGTTCCTTAAAGTATTTTACACCAATTTAATTATATTCCCTGCTAAACCTTTGTGAATAAATATAAGTTACCAGGAACAATATGTAGCTCTCACTTTGCCTTAACACCAACTCACATAGTCACAGGATTCAGTAATATCAAGCACGTTATCTCTGGGCTTCCACTGTGATACATCAGTCATGGCTGCATGGAAGCCGCTTCCATTTGAAACATTTGCCTTTTAAATCTGAAATGCCTGGTGTTGGTGTGAAAAAAAACGTTTGTTTTTTTCTGGCTGCGAAGCCGTGACTCATTCCTTCCTTCTGCGGTCGTTAACAAGACAGGGGCCGTTTGTGTGGCTCCAAATGCCGTTTCTTACCGGTGCCGCTGGGAATAATGGGAATCTTTATTGATCTGTACATTCTAGAGTGCGCGTTTTCACAGCCGCTCACATCGGTGAAATTCTGCTCAAGTGGCTTTCATCTGTTCCGTAATTCAGAAGGAAATATTGTAATATGCCTCTATGTGCAATGCTTTTGCCAATTGTGTGTGTGTGTATATATATATATATATATATATTATTTCAAGTTTACGGTCCCTCTTGGCACCGTTTTAAAAGGGAAATTCAGTTCTTCTGTGACTTTCTGCATTTTTTCACATTTTTTACCATCACTCCTGTGTTCCAGTGGCACCTTGTGTTGGCTAATCCAAGATTAAGGCTGGTATGCACTTGGTGAAGTTTCCCCCCCTTGGAAATGCATACGGCATCTGTAGAAATGTTGCCCTCCCCCAGGCTATACCAGTCAACCCTAGCTCTGGATCATCGAATGCACTTGATGGGGTTCTAGTGAGACCCCATGCTCATGTGCAGAAACAGCTCCCGTTGATTTTAGTGCAACACTTTCCTGCTGCTGATTGGTTGCTTCAAGCAGCCAATCAGTGCAATGAAACTTCAGACCACAGATGACAGGTGGGAAGCTTGATTGTCTTTGAGGAAAATCATCACTGCCAATGAGCTCTGTAGATGTCTGTGCTGATTTGTATTATATACTTACCGTAAATATTTAGGTATAATATGCGCCTGTGCATAATACGCAGGTATAACTTGAAGTACCTGTCTGTAATACACAACAACCAGATCAGGTCACTGGCTGATCAACGATCAGTGACCTAAAATGTCATTGATCACATAAGTTAAAGTATGTTAAATGTTATAATAAAAATCTCAAGTTTAGGTCACTTTGGTGAATCAAAAACCAGTGACCTAAAATAATAATCAGTTGTAAGAAAGATGTAAATATAATATATTTATTTTGTATTAATATGTGTGGGGGTTTTTTTTGTTTTTTTAAACCTGGATGACCTCTAATGGGAGGCACAGTTGACCTGGAAATAGCTGTTGAAGATTTATTTTTAACTCTGCTGCATGGGAGAACAGCATTGATTGTTAGTTAACCCTTCAAATGCCACAATTGTGGCATGTATAGGGTTAATACTGCACAATAGCTTTCCCTTTAACCCTAATCTTTTCGAGTTACACCCGAGATTTTACGGGAAACTGTTGGGAGTTCCTTGAGGACCTGCAAACTCATTCCCGAAGCATGGTCACTCAGGCCATCTCTTTCCTGCATCTTCTCTGCAGTGCTAACTTATTAAAAGAAGCATATGTTCTGGAAAAATACCTGTCAGTTGTTAATGTATTTCCTGTCCTGGAACAGGTTTTGCTTTGAATAATGGTCTGCCTGCTGTTTCAGATTAAAGGCCTTTTTCAGCTTAGTTGCAAACAATTAACTGTTTCCTGAAAAAAGACTTTAGCGGCATGTTCCGTTTTAGCCCCTTTTTTATTTCTCTCCTTTCTTTCTCAAAATGTTATACCCTCTGTGGCAATGGCTGTTTTAACATTTCTGCAGTGTTTGTGTTTAAGCTGTAGTTGTCTCTCATTTACTGTACCCACACACATTATATGTTTTGTATTATTTCAATCATATGCTATGTATTAATAACATGCTTCTCTGTTTTTTGGGAGTTACATGGCAAGTAAAAGTAGCGTGTTGCTGTATTATAAGGGTATACAATGCACCTCACATTTTGTTATTATTTACGATACTCTTAACTGTTACTGCATATTTTCCATGATCTACTCTGATGAAGCTGAATGGCGAAACAGGTTAAGGCAGCTGTTATATCGAACAATTCCTTTGAATAAGAAGAAAAATACTTTATTGTATCATATTATAAATAAAATTGCAATATCTGCGAACAAAGTCTTTCTGTTGCCCATACTACACCAATTGCTACCCAGTTTTTTTTTTTTAACCTCTTCAGAATGCATACATATGTCGCAAATATTGTGTGTGTGACACATCGGCACACTTTTTTACATGTGGTGTCACATGCGGATGACCATAAGGTGCGTTTTGGGGAAGAGACAAGCGGTTACGCATCATTTCTTTGCATTCTGCCACTCCTCTGTTTCCATGCATACTCAGCATTGCTTCTTTTTATCGGTCATTCTGTCACTGCAGGAAATATGCCATTAATTTCAGTTCTGATAAACAACTTCACTGAAATTGTGCTTTCTTGAGCATTAACAGGAATAAACAGTTCCATCCGGGATGAGGTGGGTGCTCTAGTCTCTTCCCAATGTTTTTGCACAATGTATTTTCGTTGGCTTTTACATCTAACATTTTGTAAGAGAAAAACGCGCACACAAGTTGTTGTTGCGCACAAGACTTGTAATGACTTTGTTGGCATAGCTATTGAAGTGACGTAAATATATTTTTCCTGCTTTCCCTCTCTAACGAGAACACACAGTATTTGTATTGTTAGCACAGCGTAATCCCAAACAGAATAAATAATGGCTTCTTATGAATTTTTGTCATGCAGTTAGAGAAAGGTCAGTGCTGTCCACTTCCCAGATGGAGCAAGGAGCTCTGATTCTTCTGAATTAAAACAGAAAAATGTCTACAAGATAATTTCCCGTCAAACTCCTTTTTCATAGTGTACATTTAATACAAGAAGTCTCGTGATGACTTAAAACATAAAAACACCATTTCCTCCTTGATCACCTGTTTTTCTGCGCCCTCATACGCATTCCAATGCCGCCTTCTTTACATAGAATACTCAACCGTTCTGACCTTCTCAGATTACCTACATCAGACTCTCTGGCCCACCACATACAACCTTTTCCTCTATAACGCAATCACTTGAAGGTTCTGTTTTGACATAAAGTGCAGAGATCCTCAGTATGGGTTTTTTTCTAGCGGTCCCTCTCGGCTGAATGTCCCTTGTTTCTGTATAAAGAATACAACATTGGACATTTTGGTGTTCTGCCTAATACTATATTGCCTGGTGTCAGATGGCTAGATGCCCTGCTTCTGTTGGCCTCCTAAAGTGTTTACTTCATACACATCTATGTCCAGTCTTCTCTTTATAGATGAGATGAAACGATGTGTGTGTGTATATATATATATATATATGTATGTGTGTGTAAAATATATAACATACATGCATAACAAAAAAAAACGTGGGTGAAAAACTAAACTAAAACACCTTTTATAATTCAATAGCTTGAAGTGATCATGTTCTGTATGACCTTTTCAGTTTCCTACATTGTCATTACAATGTTGCTTCAGTTCATCGAGGTTTGCAGGAATTTGTTTATGCACAGCTCTCTTATGGTCCCGTCACAGCATTTCAATAGGGTTGAGGTCTGGGCTTTGACAGGGCCGTTGTAACACCTTGATTATTTCAGGCATTCTTTTCTAGATTTGCTGGTATACTTGGGATCATCGTCCTGTTGCATAACCCAGTTTCGGCGAAGCTTTAGCTGTTGGACAGATGGGCTCACATTTGACTTTAGAATGCTTTGGTATACAGTTGACGCGATAACTGCAAAGTTCCCAGGTCCTATGGCTGCAAAACAAGCCCAAATCATCACCCCTCCACCACCATGCTTGATAGCTGGCATGAGGTGTTTGTGCTTATAAACTGTTTGGTTTCCCCAAATGTGGTGTTTTGCATTATGGCCAAACATCTCCACTTTGGTCTTGTCTGTCCAAAGGACATTATTCCAGAAGTCTTGTGGTTTGCTCAGATGCAACTTTGCAAACCTAACCTGTGCTGTCATGTTCTTTTTAGAGAGAATAGGCTTTCTCCTGGCAACCCTTCCAATCAAACCATACTTGTTCAGTCTTTTTCTTATTGTGCTGCCATCAACTTTAACATTTAACATGCTGACTGAAGCCTGTGGAGCAGCGGTTCTCAACCTGTGGGTCGCGACCCCTTTGGGTGTCGAACGACCCTTTCGCAGGGGTTGCCTAAGACCATCAGAAAACACATATTTCACAATATATAACGACATCATTTTATGGTTGGGGGTCACCACAACATGAGGAACTGTATTAAAGGGTCGCGGCATTTTTTTGTGTGTGTAATATATATATATGTACGTGTATAATGTTTCTTTAACCTTGTATTCTCCGCACTTTATTAGTGTTAATAGTAAATTGCCCTTTTTGGCTAGTTTTAACCAAGCTGATAAGCACCAGATTCTTCTCTCTCAGCCAGAACAGACGTTACGTTTGCTGTAACTTTTGAATTTGCATACGGATCCTGATATTTAAGGTTGTTTTTTTGTGGTGACTAATCATATCGGGTTGTCACATTTTCTTGTATGGTTCTTTCATTTCATAAACACATGTACTGACATGATAAGAGTTGGTATGACTCAAGATAACATGTTGTCTATCACAGTGTGCACGTGCATGAAATGTTTATCGCTGTAGTTTGCATCTCTTTGGTTTTTTGTTTTCTTTTTATTGTTAAGTAAGTGTTGGGTTCTTATGTGGGTATGAATAAGACTAATTGAGCGTTTCTGCCATGCGTCATATTCTTTGGGTTTTTCTATCCTCCATATGTTAAGGTGTTTAGCCAGAAGTGGCTTATTTATTAGTAAATATACCAAAGAAGCCGAGTTTCTATGCAAGATTTTCTCAAAGCTAAATTCTAATTATGTATATTTTATAATTTCAGGATAACGAAAAAAGAACTCCCCTCCATGCTGCTGCCTATCTAGGAGATGCAGAAATAATCGAGCTTCTTATTTTATCTGGTATGTCAGCATGTCCATGTCACGTCAAAATAACATTGTTTTATATTAAATATAAATGGGTTGAAGGGCATCTGGAAGAGCTGTCAAAATGAGTATAATAAATTACGGAAGGAGGATTAAGGACAATCGTGTGGAGAGGAGATTATTAAAGGTCGTTATTTGGTTGAGGTGGCATAATTTTAGATAATGTGTCAATGTAAGTAAATAGTAAAAGAAAGAAGATGAATTATGCTTTCTTTGAGCATTAAATGCAGCGCCATACATATAATGCTTACGGCCACCATTGTAGGCAGTAATGTGAGATTTTGGGAGACTTTCCCTGCTCAAATACTAACTTGAGTTACTTCTTAATATCAATGCAAATAAAGTCCTGTTCAGTTAATGAAGACTTCGAGTGGGAAGGTCCCTCTGTGTAATAAGATCTCCCGCCAACATTATTTTTTATTACGCATTCAGCGCTGAACCCGTTCTGTTACACTTAGTCTGATGCTTGCTCCTGCAGAAAGGACACCCTGTAGGCCAACGACGGCCTGATCTTCCACGTACCAGTCAGGAACTGTCTTGCTGGTGCCAAAACAGTAGGGCGTATCACGTCTTGTTCATCTAGACCACTTTCTATAGGATATAATACTTCCCAAGGTCACAAAGGGTTTAACATGCTATTGGCTTTTGTGCAATAATATTGGGGTACATGCGTTGCTTGCAGGAGGTTTCAGGATTTATTCCACTGGCTAACGATCAGCACATTTATTAAATTGAGAGAGGAAGGAGACGGTGAAGAGAGGAGGCAGTCTGAAAGTGATGTTTGTTTTAGATCTTCTCGGTTCTGTTGGCAGCACCTGAATACTAAGTAGGCTGTGCTTTTCCAGCCGCGGCCGGCATCAGCACACTAACCTCTTTCTAGCTAAAGCATTGCTGACTTGTCACAGCTGATGCAGACGTTTCCTATAGAAGAGCTCACTATGGTAACATTCACACCACACGTGTGAGAAGAAAACACGGGAAATGCCTGGCATGGATTTGGGACAATGCCTTTTGTTTGATTAGTACTATTTCAAGATAGAAAGGAACCAAGCGGGGATTCGGAGGAATGCCCCCCATACATGCCGGCAACCTGCTTGATCATCCGGCTACTGTTGTAAAACTACATAACTATTTATTAGAAGTGGAGTTTTGGACCGGTTTGCTTATTTGCCTGATTGTTGCCTAAAGAAATCAGTATCTGAGGTGACTGGAACGTGGAATCCATGTGGAAACCTAATAACACGTCCACGTACAAGTATAGCTGTTGAAGTGATTGGTAATCCGTGTAACGGAAATGTGTACGCTGGGTAGTGCAAGTGGTATTACAGAGATGGAATCCAGCTGCTGCTCTTTCTTGGCCACTTTTGAACCAACTTCTGGATTAGGGAAGCAAACGTTAACGTCTGTGTCTCCAAGGAAATGGTGGTTAAACAATCCAGAGCTCTCGATAAAATGGAGGATGAGGTTTCTTAGGTGGGTTGTGTATAACTTGTTTTAGACGCATTATAGTACTGCCTCCCACCTCACCTTAAATTCTACATTTCCTGATTTCCCTGCAGGGATCTGATCTTTTTACACCTTTGTGCACAGCAGGTAAGAACCTAGCCTACAGTGTACCGGTGCTGCGCCAGGTCCTACGCGATGTTCTCTGGCGTCCACGAGCACACTTTCTAATACATATCTGTTCTTTTTACATTCATAATCACTGATGTATGTGTTAAATATAAAACATTGATTGCAGACTTTAATTACCTCTTCAGAAGCACGGTAAGCTTCAGCTCAGAGTTCTGATGCGGTTCTAGGTTTGGAAGCGGATTAAAGGTCGTCGGGGCGCGTGCTTTTACGTGAGGAAGGAAGTGTTTTTAGAGCCAGACTGGTTATACACGGCAGCCCGGAGGAAGACGGCCACAGACTTCCCGATATTTTTTTTTTCTTAGTACCTTTTTTATTTTCTAAAATAACGTGACTAATACCATTGTACGCAATCCCGCTTGTTGCTGTGGTTACCCGATCTTATGGCTTTATCCGTTAACAATGAGTCATGCATTGTATGGCGAATTTAGATTTATTTCATGGAAACTTGATATTTCCGCGCTCTCTTGTCCAATATGGTGGTTTTGATCCTGGTTTCATTTCTTTATTAAAACATTATTTTGCTGAATGCATTCAATGGTCGCTTCAGTTAAAAAAAAAAAAAAAAAAAAAAACCACACACTAAGCCTCATAGTAAAAAGAGTCCAAAATAACTAATTGATCCATACTATGTATCTTAAGAAATTATTTAGTAAACCATGGAATCAAAAGGCTGACTTTATTAGAAATAATTGCGGCGAATGATGGTTACTATTTGTATAACGCATTCATTTTGGTTATTGATCATCTTGTAGGTGTAAGTATAACCCATTAAAGGCTCCGCTCGAATCATATTGTGGTTTGTGTTAAAGCTTCAGCTCTTTGTTTTTGGAACTGTTACCCTTTCCTTCTTTTCTTTCAGGAGCTCGAGTGAATGCCAAAGATGGCAAATGGTTAACCCCTCTGCACCGAGCCGTGGCATCCTGCAGTGAGGTATATATATCAATATTTCATGACCTGATCAGCGTGCTTCCGTGTGTGATGTATATCGATACATGATACGTAGGTTAGGTCACCGTGATGTAACATGTCGCAAAGCTTAAAACGTGTCTATTCTTTTAAAACAGAAATAAGTAAATGGTTAACAAGCGTGACAGTCGAGGGCTCCGTGCCACAGGGGTGTTTCTCACGCTGAAGGGATTAATAGTGATACAAATCCAGTGCTTTCAAATGCCACATGTTGTGTGTAACATGGATGTGTTAAGTTTTTTTTATGCTGTACGGCTTTCCCTTTCATCTCGGGCTGTAATTTTGGGCACGTTACCGCTGGCGTTTATTTTTATTGAATCTATATTTTAAAATCGCATTCATGGTTTTTACAACTGCGTATTCTGCATAAATGAACTGTTACAAGTGTTTTAGTAGGCACTGATATTCAATTACAGCGGGGATTCCAGTGCTTAACGGCGAATGTAATGTTGTTTTGCTTAACTTTCTCTTTTCTTGTGACTTTCTCTAGGATGCTGTTCAGGTGTTGCTGAAACATTCGGCTGATGTCAACGCTCGTGACAAAAATTGGCAGACCCCTTTACACATAGCGGCGGCAAACAAAGCTGTGAAGTGTGCCGAAGCACTGGTGCCGCTGCTGAGCAATGTTAACGTGTCCGACCGGGCAGGGAGAACAGCCTTACACCACGCGGCCTTCAGTGGCCATGTTGAGGTACAGAAGGCAAACGGATCAGAAAAGTTGTCAAACGTCTGTTCTTAGGCGCTTTAGAGGCATCTGATACATCTGATGGCTACCTGCAAGTTACCTACAGGTTTACCCATGTAGTATAAACAAATCTCTGCTAAAACGACAGAAATCTATTGTATGTAAAGGAAACTGTTAATCGGTAGGCTGACTATCCCAATGTCATAGCATTTAAAGGTGAATTAAGTTTGTCTATTATACTTTTACGGAGTGTAAGGAGCCATTATATTCTGCACTGCTGTGCTACCAACTGGATAGATTTAACAGGATGGAATAGTTTAATTTGCCAGCAATAACACTTTGGAATGATAAAAAGAGCACGTGTCCTCTCTTTAGTCACATCTCATACCTTACAAAATATGGAACGCTACAACAGCTCTCAGCAGCATTAATGGATTTTCTTTTGGTATCATCACAGATGGTCAGTTTACTTCTGTCTCGAGGTGCCAACATTAATGCATTTGACAAGAAAGACAGACGAGCAATACACTGGGCTGCTTATATGGGTAAGTTTTTCTTCACCAGCTAATAGCTGTTGGGAATCGGCCCTGTGAAATAATTACAGTTTCTGCAGTACTGAGCAAAAATTGTAGGCAAGTGAGAAAAAAAATGCGGTAATGCCTCAGTTGCGCTCTCTCCCTCCATGTAATGGACGCAATGTTGAGATCAGCCCTCTGTGCCGTCACTTCCAGGACTGCTTGTTCTTTAAGTTAGAGATGTTCTTAATGACTTTGACTGTATGTTTGGTGGTGTGCTGCAGAATTAATTTGGGGCCGACCAGATGCCTCCCTGATGGTATTGCATGATAGATAAGTATCTGCCTGTACTCAGCATTGAGGAGACCATTAATTAAAACTTGCAAGGAACCTCCACCATGCTTCACTGCAACCTGCAACACGCACTCTCTCGTACTGCTGTCCATCCCTTCGGTGAGCCAACTGCCTTCTGCTACGGCCAAATATTTCACATTTTCACATTAGTCCAGAGCTCCTGCTGCCATTTTTCTGCACCTGAGTAGTTTTCGCCTGGAGGTATGGCTTTTTGGCCGCAAGTCTTTGGTGAAGTCCTCTTCTGATAAGATTTCTCCAGACAGTAGATGGATGTACCAGAGTCCCACTGTTTTCTGCCAATGCTGAGCTCATGGCAAAGAGGCCTTGCTGATGCGGTACCTACCTTGTGTCTTGTTACTGTGCTCAGTCTTGCCATGATGTATGACTTCACATTTAACTGTCTTCTGTGCCATGCGCCCCCCCCCCACGCTTACACATCCATGCAATCACCCACACACACTCATTTACAAACATTCATATACTCGTATTCATTCCCTTAATCACGCATACTTGCTCATACACCCCCCCACCCCCTTACCTGAACTGCACAGGTTTTTTATTCCGGTATTTTGCCGATAATGCCCTTTTCGTCCGATTATATTTCGGCCACCAATATATCGGTGCATCCTTACTATATAGCCATATACTGCTTAGCCTGCCTCTACGTCAAATACCCAAAGTTGGCAAATCCAATCTAAACTTTCATGGCTTTATTGATTACCAAGGAGCTGAATCGGTGGGACTGCACTGCATTTTAACAAACAATTTAAAGCCTTCTCTGCACACCATCAATGAGGCACATGTCTGGCAAGATGAGATGCTCAACCCTAAGGTTTCGTCAGGACCTGCAAATATGCATAGCATATCACTTTTTTGCAGTACTATGTGTATGTATACGCGTGTCTACGTTTTAAATATATATATATATTCCCACAGGCACACAACGTTAATAACATTCCATGTTCTGATTGTTCCATGAGAATACAGCCATTTCCTCACACTGGCCTGCCACATCCTTTTTCAATTATGTTAAATGAAAGCACATGTCGCAGCCTCGATCCATCCGTACACTTGTTTCTGTTTTCTAATTGCTCGGTTTGATGCAAAGAGGGTAGTTAAGCTGACCGTGCCCCGCGTTGGCAGGGAATTGTGTGCCTTTTGTCCATGATGGCTCCTCTACCTCTTTAATGGGAACACTGGTAGCTAGTACTGGGAGACAGAATGTCTTATCCTAATCTAACGGTTCCTGCCAGGAGGGGTGAAATATGTTCTATTACCGTACCAGGAAGCCAATCTCCCCCTGAATCGCTAGCTCAAACTCGGTTTGTTGGCAACGCTGGGCAACTGTTTCATATCTGTATTTGGATTTTACATCAAAGTAGATGAAAAACCTCTTGATATTTGTTAAGCTGTGCGCACATCACAGTGACATAATGCAGAAATCAAGTTATGAAAAAGCGTTTAATAAGGAACAAAAGTAAAGGTTCTTTTCAGAGCAGCGATTGCTAGAGGAAGCAATCATGCCGTGAAATGGTACGAAATGCTAATGTACAAAATTGAACCAAATTGTGTAGAATTTTATGAGACTGAACGTTTGGGTCGGTTAGACCCCCGGAAGTAAATACTGAAAGGTGGTAGTGCAGTGTTTCCATGCTTTATTTTTCAGCAAACATTAACCCCTTGTGACAAGCTCCTTACTTGCGTTGGTTTGTAGAGGTTCATTGCTCCTGCTACATGCTGCCAAACGGTTTCCATTATGATTCCCCAATAGTAGTGTCTCTATAAAGGAATGTACTTCATGAGACTAAATTTCCCAGGTGAAAATCTCAAGCAAATCTATAAAAAGTGATTCCTTTTGTGTCCCAAGCGAAGATCTTTCATTTAGATTTTTTTTTTAATGGAACAGACACAGCAGACACAGAGTACCCTTACAATTAAATATAATTAATTGTAAGGGTACTCTGTGTCTGCTGGAATCGCCACCATGGCTTTTCTTGTTTTAGTGCTATACAGGGCAACACATGCTCTGCATCACTAATGTTTTTTAGATTCGGTGCCATAAACAGGAGTTGGCTGAGAAGGTAAACATCAGCTGTATTTTCTTCTCTCAGGTCACATTGAAGTTGTTAAATTACTTGTGACTCATGGAGCTGAAGTCATGTGCAAAGACAAGAAATCGTACACACCGCTGCATGCAGCCGCCTCTAGCGGGATGATCAGCGTAGTGAAGTACCTCTTAGACCTTGGAGTTGATGTAAGTGAAAATTGGTTGTTAATGTACTTATTTATTATTATTTTTTTTTATATATATAGCGCCAACAATTAACGCAGCGCTTAATACAATACATATATTTAAGGGGTATGGCGAGACGAGAATTGACAGACTCGGACAAACCGATACATTAGGTGGAGAGAGCCCGGCTCGTAAGCTTACAATCCCCTGAAGCAACTTTGTTTTTAGAATAATAGAATCTATAGTGGATGTGTTTTCATTGAATCAAAGAAACGCAATAATGCCAATATTAGAAAAATTTGCAAATATGTCACTGGCCCCAGATTTTTAATAGATAAAATGTGTACACTATTAAGAGGCTTCTAATGACCAGTGGAGTATATTTTTTTGATTTAGTCTGTATTATCGGTTTTAGGGCTTATTGGAATATTCACAGTACAGGAAAACAGAGCCCTATGATGTATTTTCAGTAATGGATTACCCTTTTTATTTATGCAAAAAACAGAATGTTGTAGAATCTTGTAATACCTTTCGGGAGTCCTCCCTTTATCAAGTCAAAAGCATTTCTGATAAATTTGATAAAGGGAGGACTCCCGAAAGCTCGTCTGTTATTTTAAATACTGTTAGTCCAATAAAAAAGGTATTACAAGATTCTACAACATTCTGTTTTTTGCATTTGTATACACTGGACTAATACGGCTACCCCAAACTACAGTACTATGGAAGATACCTTTTTATTTAATAACTTTTGATGCGTTTGTTTTAAAGGCGCACTCCAGCTATCATATGCTCTTTAATGCATGATGGTCCTGTTAAATGTTTCTGTGTCCCCTTTGTAAATGCATGGAGCAAGTTCTCCAGAACCCCCACTCCTCTGTTCATTTGTCTTTCCTCACTCCCCGATACTTGATTTCCAGACGATGTTTTCAGCTTCACATTTCTGCTGCTGCCCCCCACATCCAGTCAGCTACAGTGTTTCAGTGAGGGTCCCGGGGGAGTCTAACTAGACCCCCTTGTGCATCTGTGCACTGTGTCCATTTCTGCCATTGGTTGCTTTAAGCAGCCAATAAGTGATGTGTTTTCACAGCTACAATAATAAAACGGTGCCATTGTGTCGATGATACATGGTTTTGCATGGTTTGGCCTTTTCATTGCTGTATAGAAACTTCCACAGTAAAAAGGCCACACGTAGAAGCTGTAGCCTGCTGTTCACATTATATGCAACACAATCTTACAAATAATCCATATTTTTTCCCCCTCTTTAAATAGATGAATGAATCCAACGCTTACGGGAACACACCTCTGCACGTGGCCTGCTACAACGGGCAAGACGTAGTTGTGAATGAACTCATTGACTGCGGTGCTAATGTGAACCAAGTGAACGAGCGAGGGTTTACGCCATTACACTTTGCTGCCGCATCAACTCATGGAGCGCTTTGCCTGGAGCTCCTTGTCTGTAATGGGGCAGATGTGAACATTAAGGTAAATTTACACCTCTTCCATCCCCTTTCATTGCTACCTTACTATTAACAGCGGTACTTTTATTCTACGTCTGTTCATTGCCGTGAGAAACCTCAAAGGCCAAAAAGCCCTATATTCAGCTTAATCCTTCATTAAATATTAAAGCTGACATTCCACTAAAGTTAACCTTTTGATTGCCGTCTCTGCAATTGCTCATGGAAATTCCCATCTCCATCAACACATAACCATTATTGGTTTTAAAGCTCAGGGTCTGATCCTGAACGTGTTTAAGATGAAAGCAGCCTGACCTACTTTCTTGGCAGCTCACACGGCTCACAGCCTTAAATATGTATTTGGAAAGTGTTAAAATATTACACATTTATTACCGTTCAGCAAGATGTCTTCAGAACACTTATAAGGCATTCATTTAGTTCAGCATCAAGACTTGCACATCGCATACAAATGTATTTCTTTGATCACCCCCGAAATCTTAAACATTAAAATAAATCGCTTAACATCTTCTGGGCCCATGGTAAACAGATAAAAGGATTTTTTAGTCAAGTGCCAGTCACTTTTGTTCCGATACATACCATTTGCTTGCTCTGCCACATCGAGATTTTGAATGGAGTTTTTGGTAAAGGAATACTCAAGTTTCAGTTGTCGGTACAAGACAGATCGTGGTACTTTTGGAAGTCATGGGGGAGTCTGTTTTTGGACATTTTAAAGTGTTTTATGTAGCTAAGCCTTTTGGTACATCCATTATCCGTCCAATTTTATTATCATTTGATCAACTGTTGCATGTGCCGTCTTCTGGTCATTGAGGATTCAGCAGAACGGAGTAAGGCAAAAGTAAAATGAGATGGTGAAATAAAAGGTAAACTAAACCTACATTAAAATCCCATTTATTCTCGAGCGGTTTGCTCCCTTAGATCTATAAATCTGGCTCTCGATTGCTATCGGTAAATGCTAAGAACAGGAGTGTATGTAGGTTTATAGAAAAGGGAATTTACACCTTTGTGGGATAGACATAAAGCTGAATAGGTGGTTTTAGGTTTTACCGCAGGAATAATAACTATATAGTCTTATCGCCATTAATTTCTGTGTGTTCTGCATATTATGAAGAGATGACATAAGAAGTGTACATATCCTACCTGAGTGGTTCTCACTCCACCTCCCAAGGCACACCAACAGTCCAGCTTCTGTGAATCTTCCTCAGAAAAGACTGTAGTATTTACTAAATCCCGTCATGTTAAGCTCCTTGAGTACTGGGTTGTGAACCGCTGTCCTACATGTCGCCTTATACAAACAATCCCTATACTCATTAAACAGGCTGAAAAAGTTATCGTGCTATAAAAATGGTCTCTTGAAAAATAACATGTTATATTTTGGGCATGTCTCTGCAGTTTTTATGTGTTGAAGATAAGTTCATTTACAAGTTTAGCCACATATTGTTTTAAATGCCAGATGTGATTGTTTTTTGTGTCTTTAGAGCAAGGACGGGAAGACACCGCTACACATGACAGCTATCCATGGTCGCTTCTCGAGATCCCAAACAATAATCCAGAATGGTAAATATGTCTCATTATGAATGCTAATAATTTGGTAATAAGAAACGGGCTTAAGAAGCACATGAGCCTCAGGCTCTAGTTTAGTCGGGGTTGTATATCTGTTCGATAACTTTTTACCCTTACATCTGCTAGCCAATAGGCTACCACAGCGTATAGACAAAATGTTACCTCCTGCAAAGTAGCTTTTAATTCAAAAACTAGAGAGCAAACAGGTAAAAAGTGAGTTTTATTTCTTGTTTTTGTACTTATCTGGAATTGTCTTATGGCAGGAGCGGAGATTGATTGTGAAGATAAGAATGGAAACACACCATTGCACATAGCTGCCAGATACGGCCATGAGCTTCTCATTAACACATTAATCACCAGTGGTGCAGACACCGCAAAGTAAGTGCCCAGCATTGAGCATTGTAATACAACCTTGTAATAATGGCTTCAGAATTATATTTAAAGGTTGCTGCTTTCAGCCTTCCCCTGAATTCTTAATGTTATTCAAACGTAATCTTTAGAAATGCACGCACTTTGTGTTTAAACCACTTTTATACAGCCTACAGTAGCTTTGAATCCGATTGCCGCCAGGCTGTATGAAATAAACACACTTTTTCTCTATACGGCTGTGATGGTAAACAGACTTCTCCAGCCTTTGCTTAGTTGCAGTTAGTTTTTGTCTATAAAAAGATACGGCAATTTAGTTGGCAGTTGGTCTGTATGACTTGTAATATCTTTATGCTGTCGTAGAACATATAACCCGATCTCTGTTCTGTATCCTAGGAGAGGCATCCATGGAATGTTTCCTCTTCATTTGGCTGCCTTGAGCGGCTTCTCGGATTGCTGCAGAAAACTCCTATCTTCAGGTTTGTCAGCTCACTGAGAAATGATTTATGTCATTAAGTGGTCTCTGAGCAAAGTGAAATGTAAATTGAATTGCCCCGCAGTAATGAAAGATGTAAGAATGTAACAAGACTTCCTACTACTATATTTTCATTTGGCTGCTGTAGATGAGATCATTAACTGTTTAGCAGTAAAAAGGCCCTGATCGTGGTAATTTATGAGCTTGCACCGAGTAAGAGACATAGCTCAGTGCAGAAGTCACCCTTGATCTGTCGATCCTTGTTGGGTTGCAAGTGGCTCCCTCTTGTCTAGAAGTTTTGGGAGTTATGATTGACAGGCGCGCCATGATGTTCCTCATGTTCACCTGAGGCACAAGACTGCAAAACATGCTTAAACAGTGATTTTTACATCAATAGAAAACTATATTGTCCCTGTGTTACGCTGTGTTCCCATGCACTGACATACATATTAAGAAACATTGTTTATGAAGAGCCTTGTTTAACAATTGATGGCCAGCAGTGTAGATATGTAAACCAAATGTTCAGTAACATCAGTTTTCTTTCCACAGCAGCGCATGTGATCTTTTTGTAATCCGCTGCTCCCTGTGATTTTGCGGGCTGATAGATATATGTACCGGTAGTCAGGCGAAAAACTTTTCTCGGCAAATGCTTTGTGCAAAACCATCCAAACACAAAGTTTAGGCTCCTTAAGACTGGGTCTTTAAACCCATGTTAGATGAGCGTTAAATCGCCTTGCGTTTTCTGGTTGAACCAATCCATTTCGTATTATAGGTTTTGATGTCGATACCCCGGATGATTTCGGCAGGACCTGTCTTCATGCAGCAGCAGCTGGAGGGTATGCATTTCTTCTAAACCTAGCTTAACCGCTTAGTTTAGGGTAGTGAAGTCAACATATTTTGTTCAACTTATATATATATATATATATATATATATATGTATATGTGAGTGTGTATATGTATATATATGAGAGAGATAATTACATATATATATGGATATAAAATAAAACGCATACTAGTGTCAGGTTGAATTCACTAGCTATGTTTAGTGTGTGTATATATATGTATATAATGTATGTAGGCTGGCTCTTCAGCTTTGTCATTAAGATCGAGGGTTATATAAATGTTACTTATGTTCCCACAATGGGATATACAGTGCGACATGTCCAGGATGAGAGAGAACTGTTTATGGGCAGTATAATTATTGGCTGGTTTGTTAATATTGTTTTTTTACACTGTTTATGTTCATAAAATGCTATTCTTGCTTAACCCAAAGGGTGCTTAATTCCAATTCCTTGGCGTGTATATAACAGTGTGTTGGGGCTACGTTGGGGTTTAGGAAGCAATCCAGGTTCGCTTTCTTCTCCCAAAGTGTGGCTCATTCAGCAGCACCGAAAACTGCTCCAAGGGCCCCATCTGATCGCTCCTGGAGCGGCAACGTGCGCCATATTCAATGCTGCGGCTGACTGCTTTGAAAGAGCTTAAGAGGCAATCAGAAAGAAGAAAGTTAGAAATAAACACAAACACCGCAATAATGTTAAAACAGTCATTGTCACAAAGGGTACAAAAATAGGGAAAAAAAATAAAACGGCTTTAACCCCTTAAGGACAATGGGCAGTCCCTAAACCCATTGAAAACAATGCGTTTTGAGCCCGTACATGTACGTGCTTTGCCATTAAGGGGTTAAGTATCAACCAGAGCTGCATTCATTTCTGTAAACATGCGCCCATGCTACTTTAAATAGCAATCCAAACATTTTAGAGTTTAATTTCATCCTACTTATGTTAACTGCATCCAACAATGGTACTCTGATTTACATAATTCCAATGTACTTTAGCTGTGAATTTGTCACAGCACAGAAATACCCTCCAAGTGACAGCGTGTGATGAGACGAAAGATCCCAGTGCAGCTCTGACACCCAAAATAGATCTAAATGTTTATTTTTAAGCACCTAAATATCCCTCTGGCTACAAAATGCACATCTCTTCTATAGAAGTGAACGTCTCCAATTCCCATGAAACGATTTCTCCATGTATCTCCCTACAGTTGGGGAAAACTAATAACGACTAAAAACGTTTAGAATTGTGATGCATAGAACGTCTGGAAATCGTTTAATCTGTTTATGCGTTAAAACAGCTCAAAATTGGTCTTAAAGCCATTTTACTTTAAGATAGAATTGCTGCATGTCAGGTTTCATAAAGGATTGGATGACGGGCCATTTTATAAATAATAAATCCCTCCGAGACCGTGCTGTCTTTTGGATGTCATTTGTTAATTCATAGACTGCTGGCAAAATATTCCCGTGTATCAGAAACTATTTGATTATATGGCAGAGCAATATAAAGTCACATGATCAAATGTTGGAATATGCATGTGTTGTGGCTGCGCTGGATATGATGTCATTTCATATCCGGTGCGATGTCATCACGTTTCAGCCATGTTTGTTTCTGGCTGCGGGTACCAGAGCTTGGAGGAGGGGGTAGTCCGGGGAGCAGATCTTCTGCATTTTAGTGGATGTAAGCAGAAACTCGTGAGGTTATGCTGGTTGACATCTGCTGACATGGTGTTAATACTTAAATTCCCACACCCCAATATATGACTGATATCTTAATATCGTGTCTCTTTCTAGGAACCTGGAGTGTCTTAACTTGTTGCTAAACACAGGTGCAGACTTCAACAAAAAAGACAAGTTTGGAAGGTAAGACAGAGGCCGGCATCGATAAACCAGCATGGCTTTATTTTAAGGAGCTGTTAAACAGCCCTGTCTTCTTTGTTGGCCACTTAATGTTTACAGCACGTGGGATCGGCAAGCATTGGCGCTTACAATGTAAATCTTTATTTTTCTTCCCTGCTTACTACACGTGATGAAGGACTCCGATCCACTATGCCGCAGCGAATTGTAATTATCAGTGCCTGTTTGCACTGGTGGGATCTGGTGCTAGTGTAAATGACCTGGATGAGAGGGGCTGTTCACCGTTGCACTACGCAGCTACTTCAGATACCGACGGCAAGTAAGTTGTGTGCATATCATACACTTCTGGAATTCTTCACACACAAAACCCCCTTAGATCACCAAAAAATGATTGAGAGAAAATGTTCTCTTAAGATTCCACAGACCGCTGCTGATTGTCACGCAGTCTGCTGTCTACACAAAGAGCCCATTTATTTCCGCACACACTCCCCTCTTTTTAGATCCGTTTTTTATGACGCGGGTAGTCGGTATCTAATTAAAAGGGTGGCGCCAATGCATTCCAGAATTTAGAAATCGTTTACATTTCCTATGTCAAATAATTATATTTTTTTGGGTGGAGGGAATATAAGGAACACTGATCATCCGGAATGGAACATTTAGAAAAGACTGAAGTTCTGTGTTTTGGGGATTTTGCAATATATGGCTCTATTTTCTGATTCAACTGGATTTTTTTATTTTTTTTTTAAGGGGACGCGGTTTTGTTAGTGTGATCCTGTTTAAACCCACTGTGGACATACCGTTCATTTGTATGTGTTTGTCAGCTGTAGGGTTGTCCGTGCAAAATCATTTGTATATACATTGTAATCTTGCAGATATCTATACAGGGCCAGTTATAATATATTGGTCAGGGAGCTGAGACAATAACCCTCCTGTCAACGCTACCCAAGTGTTGTACTTTGTAGATAATTATCAGTCACGCTCCAGAGCTCATCCATAAAGTGGACTGCCGTGCCTCCTAGTGGGAAGAACGTGTAATTTAGTGTGTATTATACACGTCTCTGGGAAAAATGGGAACCAACTCGGATAATGATGGCTTTTTTGTGCATAGGCCCGAGCCCACAATGAGATGAGGTCAAAGCCCCATGGTCCCTTATAGCCAATATGAGCATTCTTAAATACTGATGAACATCTGTGAAGGACATCGGCGGTTAGGTTAAATGCAGTAAAGTTTAAAGATGGGTAAAAATTTAAATAAATGTTCTGTACAAAGAGTCTCCCTAGAAAGGCTGTTTGTCTTTAAGGATTTTAAAGGTAAAAGAGCCTATTTATATATGTGGATTAATTTACCTATTCATGTCTGACTACCTTTTTCAACAGGTGTCTGGAATATTTACTCAGAAATGATGCAAACCCAGGGATCAGGGACAGACATGGATACAACGCAGTTCATTATGCAGCTGCCTACGGTCACCGTCTGTGTCTGGAATTGGTAAGCGTTACCTGAAACTGTGCCTATAGGATTAGGGTGTTTTTGCTGTATGTTATATTCAAGGTTTTACATTAGATGCCTTCAAAAGGGGTCTGGATATATTCTTTCTAGAAAGGCATGACATACAGGGCTATAAATATAGTAACATTAATATTTTAGAGCTTCTGATTGCCTTTGGGAGTCCAGAAGGAATTTTCCCCCTGATGGCAGAATTCGAAGTGGCTTAATTAGTGTTTTTTTTGCCTTCAAGAGTAGGAAGGTTTAGGTAGAAGGATTGAACTTGATGGACTTGGGTCTTCTTTTAACCTTATGTACTATGTGACTATATGTAACTATGTAAGGTGAGCTCTTGTGTGGTAGGACGAACGCCACGTTTATTGACCTATGTTAACTGTCACATAAAACTACCGTATTTTCCGGCATATAAGACTACTTTTTATCACGAGAAAATCTTCTCAAAAGTTGGGGGTCGTCTTATACGCCGGGTACTGAAACTTACAGAGCCGGAGATTCCCCATGAAGCCACGAATCTCTAGGGGAGGGGCGAGCTGAGACCTGGGCCGGTCTTCAGGGTAGGTGCAAAATCGTGATCTCCCCAACTAGCCCTGATCAGCGGGCGCCCGCTGGGATGATGTCATATCCCAGCGCTCGGCATTATTGCCGGCGCATAGTGATGAGGGAGCAGTAAAGCAGAGGTGGAACTGGATGGAAGATAGAAGATGGGGAGAAAGGGGTGTAAGTGCAGTATATGTGTATATATGTTTGTGTAAGGTCAGTGTATGTGTAAGAGCAGTGTAGGTATTTGTAAGCTTGTGTGTGTGTATATATAATATAAATATTGTGTGTGTGTGTGTAAAGGCAGGGGTGTGTGGTGAGGGCAGTGTATAAATGTGTATGTATGGACAGGCGTGTGTGTGTGTAGATATATATATAAGGGCAGTGTATGTGTATATGTGTGTTTGTAAGCTGGTGTGTAAGCGTGTGTGTGTGTAAAGGAAGGGTTGTGTGAGGGCAGTGTATGTCTATACATGTGTGTGGACAGGCATATGTTAGGGAGAGCTGACCCTCACAATCCAAGCAGGCTTTGTATACAACAACCAGCCAATCACCGGTAAGGTACATCGCTTGCTGTGATTGGCTGGTAGTTGTATACTGGGTAGAAGGGTAGTCTTATACGGCCAGTATAGCCCAAACTCTATATTTTAACTGGAAAAGTTGGAGGTCGTCTTATACGTCGGAAAATACGGTATATGTTGACAAACATTTGAGCTGCAGAGGGGTTTACTCACTAAAGATGATGTTAGTAGGCAAACCCTAGTGAGCTTCTGAGTTGGCCCTGTGTAATGCAAAAGTATTTTATTTTTAACACTATCCTTACTAATCTACCTGTGCATTACACAGGACTTTATCACCCCCCATATATTTATTTTAGAGAAGATACCTACAATTCAAATCCGAAACACTCTTGCAAACGTCCTCTTTTGTGAATAGATTCTGTTATGCCTCTGACATAAGGGCAAAGCAAGCATCTTTTAATACGTGACGATATATGCAATCTTCTTACTGAGGCGCTAATAGCTATGAAATGTGGTTTTTGAGGGTTTTTTATCCAGCCAGTATAATTCCAGACATATAAAGATTATCTCCGCCGTGGCTGTTCTGAATAGTTCTTTCTGCCGTTAATTAACCCCTTGCCTGCATGTGATATTCTCGTTCCGTTATGGTAACTTTGTGTTCCATGGTTTATGCCACAGGTTCTGCAGTAAAATGTGCACCCTTTACCTAGACCCTTTCTGCTAACCTCATAAAAATCAATGTCATGTAGCTTTGTTGGACTGTTTGAACTTTTTAGAATGCTTTCCTAGACTTAGTCCTGTTATGCTTTTCTTTATTTTTGCAGATTGCAAGAGAAACCCCCCTCGATGTCGTAAGTGCTTTCCCTTCAGAAGTTTCTAGATAGTGCTTATTGTCAGGAACTTTTGTAACTTCTGCAGGAATTCCGCTGTACCCATGGAAGGATTTGCTAATATGTATATAATGAAATCAGGAGGGGGGGGGGGAATTTCTATTGTTTACTTAACAAAATCTAATGTTTTAACAATATCGAACCAGATCTGGCATTGTGTGTTTCAAATAAAATAAATGAAGGCCGTCAGATATACTTGCTGTGTATATTAATAATGGACATTTCTAATCTTGTGTAA
This sequence comes from Spea multiplicata, assembly GCA_009364415.1. Lineage (NCBI taxonomy): Eukaryota > Metazoa > Chordata > Amphibia > Anura > Pelobatidae > Spea > Spea multiplicata. The sequence goes on along the minus strand of VKOC01001230.1, from coordinate 124,485 downwards.
CACCAAGCATTTTTGTTGTAGCTCATGGAAACTTCAGGTACTGACATGCTGAATGATGCCGATACCCGGGCACCAATAAGTCCACTGCACTTAGCAGTAAGTTCCTTGGGATTGTTTTTATTCATGCAATTCTTTTGATTAACGTGCCAACCATGTTCAAATCCACCAGCATTCTTGGCACTTTCAGGTGCCATAACAGTTGAGCTTTCAAAATAATTTTTTTTTTAATACAATCTGATTTCTACATAGTAATTACATGGTCATATTAACCCTTATGTATTTTAAAGTTATGCTCCTGTTTACCAGGCATATCATGGGCATCACCAAGCACTAGAGGTGCTGGTGCAGTCTTTACTGGACCTTGACGTAAGGAACAGTACTGGAAGGACACCCTTGGACCTTGCTGCTTACAAAGGACACGTTGAATGTGTAGATGTTCTCATCAACCAAGGAGCATCCATACTAGTTAAGGATTACGTAGTCAAGAGAACACCTATTCATTCTGCAGGTATGTCTCGCGGCTGATGTTGGGAATCAGTCGTTTGATGAATAAATCTGAGCCTTCTCTGTAAATCCCTGCTATGAAAGATGGGATGTATAAACCTATTTTGATTTATCTTGTTTAATTACACAAGGAAGAGTCCACTAATTAGGTACATTGTACACGGCATGAACTAGTTAGTCTTCAGAGGCTTCCTATGTATCTGGCAGATATCTCGTTATAATTGTGCTTTGTATTTTCGCTTTCCTTTCACAGCTATTAATGGCCATTCGGAGTGCTTGAGGCTCCTTATTGGTAATGCAGATGTACAGACAGCGGTGGATATTCACGATGGAAATGGACAGTACGTGAATGGCTCAAGTAGCACTTTTCTTCTCAAGGGCACACAAGCATTCTGATTGTTTTCCATCTCATTAGTATAAGTTTTTAGTGCTTATAGTCGGAGACTGGCATAATGCATAAAATCGCTGTTTTTGTCTTATTCTGTGTCTTGGCTATTTTAAAAGTAAATGGGGGACTATAGTATAGTTAATAGGCTGTTTAGCATGAAAATAGTTCTGATTGTACACCTGTGATATTAAGTATTAGCATTTCTAATATATTAATACTTTGATAACATTTTAATGCTGATATGTGGTAAAGTTCTACATGGGTGACATGGAGGACTATGTGGTCATAGGAGCGACCATCTCTGCTTTAGATGGTACATTTAATTTCTGGATTGTGCTGGCCAGACTGCCAGCAGATATATGAACTGTATATTTACCTGAAGCCGGCACCTCCTGCATGCTGAGATACTTAGTGTATAGTAATTGAAGGCTTGACATACCCCAGGAACCAGGGAGCCGGAGCCGCTAACAAATCACTGCTGGCTCTTTCGCGGTTTCAAAGTATTTTATTGGCAAGTGCATTGACATATACTGTACATATCCTTGGGGAATTAAAAGGGCTTGGTATTAAGCACAAGTACAAAATAACTTGAATCTAAATTAAAGTCTATCTCTGGCTGCAAAATGGTTAACCTTGCTACATGTTGCCTTTGGGCTACTAGAAAATGTGGATAGTGGTACGGCACCTGCTGCATGCATTAGACTAAAATATGTCAGACTAAGAGTTTGTGATTTTGTGTTCCGAGTGTTTCCGTAGCCATTTTCTGCTCTTTCCGATACTTGCCTTGTAAGTTGTCTGTCTAGGGCCTGCGATGCACTTCCGTCCGCTGTTTAAGTGCCTTTCTGGATAATAGCCACAAGAGAATAACTGAGCTGGCTGATGCAGTTTCCAGTAAAATGTGTCTATTCTTGCTCTGTGCGTTCTTAGGACTCCGCTGATGCTCTCTGTTCTGAACGGGCATACAGAATGCGTTTATTCACTGCTAAACAAAGGAGCCAACGTAGATGCCAAAGATAAATGGGGAAGGACTGCATTGCACAGAGGGGTAAGGATTTCCTCTAATATGCCCTTCTTTCCAAGCCGGTCCAGGCGTGCATATTTCATCTGCTATGTATAGGACTTTGTTTAGTAAGTGATGTTCAATTTAGACCGTTGGTAGAAGCAAGTAGTCGCCTGTTACTGTTAGGAAGTTGATCCTGCAGCCTGCATAGATTAGGTGGGGCTTCTCTGCACCGTTATACAAGATTTTAATGGGAAGTCCTTATTAATAACTGCTATTGCTTTATGCGTTAAATGTACATCACAAACGTTGAGAGAAAAATGAATAACTGATACTGCAGTTTTATTGTCCAAAATAGATTTTCCGAATGTGCATAGTAATACTGAAATGTTGATAATTCTTTAGAAAAAAACAACTGTTGGATGCCGTATTGTAGTGGCTATTTGTAAAGCACCAATATGTGTTTTGGACCTATATATTATGTACATGACAGTAGTTATGTTATATGTATGTGTGTGTGTATGCATATATATATATATTATATTTTATATATATATATATATATATATATAATGCGTGCGTGTTTGGTACTAGTTAAAGCTTAATTGTGTGGCCACTGATGCATCACACTAGGGCTACCCTGTAACTGCAATATCTGCAAATATCAGGACCCGTTTCATCATTTGAAACCTATTTTAAATGAAATTGCCTCAACATGTCACTACAAAAGTCCCATGTATATAATGGATGTTGTCCCTCCTGTTGGGGAAGATACAGTGACTAGATGGTTACCAGCTAGATGGGTACTTTGAGAGTCGAACACCAGGGGTTGTTGATGGGGCTAGCAGAGGATTTTGTGGTAATGGGGCCTGAAATATACCTGGCAATAGATTGACTGCCTCCTGCCACAGGTCTCTAGCAAAGCCACTTTCCCATAAATAGTTAATTGTAACATTTTTTGTCTTTTAGGCAGTGACTGGGCACGAGGAGTGTGTAGAAGCCTTGTTACAGCACAACGCTAACTTCTTGCTCCGGGACTGCAGAGGCCGGACCCCCATTCATTTAGCAGCCGCCTGTGGTCACATAGGTGTTTTGGGGGCTCTCCTTCAGACGGCAGTGTCGGTTGATGTTGTCCCAGCAATAGCAGACAATCACGGCTACACGTCTCTTCACTGGGCCTGCTACAATGGTGGGCTTTATTCCTGAATTGTTCTCATGTCCAACATGTTTAACCCCTGGTCAAAGCGTGTCTTAAATTAATCAGTTTAGATGTCTGCAATAGTTATTTCTGACAGAGGCTACTGCATCTTCTGCACTTGCACAATCAGACTGGTAAATTGCTTTTCTAGTTGCTTGCTCTTGGTTTTTCCTCCAGAAGCAAATAATAAAAAGATGATTGTATACAATAAAGGTGCAGCATTCTATCCTCATCCCATGGGCTGCATGATCTCCCTCGCCAAGCTGGGTTCACTAAGTTAAAACAAAACCGTATTCATTTATTCATTTTATTGTATTTATTTTTTATATATACATGTAAATTAACAATATGTAATATGTTAAATATATTGAATTTATTCCTGACTGGGAATATCTATACCTTTTGTGTGTATTTAAATTTAAGACTGTTAGATGTTTGTTTGTTTTTTTTTTTGTTTTTTTTGGGGGGGTCTTTACTTTACAATAAATTTACAATAAAAAAACAAAACTAAAAGCAAAAAAAAAACAAAACCAAAAAATCTTTTATGTTACGGTTCCCGATTTTATTGGCATTTTCTAAAGTGTTGCTTGCCGTGAATGACCAGGAATCTTTGTTTTGTTTCGTTCCCTTGTGAAGGTCATGATGCGTGTGTAGAGCTGCTGTTGGAACAGGAGGTTTTCCAGAAGATGGAGGGAAATTCCTTTAGTCCTCTGCATTGTGCAGTGTAAGTAAATGACAAAGATGTCTGTTTTTTTTCTGTGGCCGATGCTCCTTTCTGGTTTTGACAGTTCCTTTTTTCTTTCTAGTATAAATGACAATGAAGGTGCTGCCGAAATGTTAATAGATACACTTGGTACCAGTATTGTGAACTCAGTGGACTCAAAAGGAAGGTATGAATACAACAGATACATCTAGCAATTTACATTTTGAATTTGGAAATTGCGCTTGTCCTGTAGTATAAGACAGACTGAATGATGTATCGTGCTGTGGGAATCAATAATAATCTGGAGCCAAAGGAAGACGCTTGCAGTGTGGTTTCATGAGACATACAATCTCCCATGCTTGCTTTTCAATGGGACCTTCTGTAACAGCACAAGAAGTTGAAATGTAAATGTCTGTACAACAACCAGCGTGCTTATAGAATAATGTACTTGTTTGCAGGACGCCGCTCCACGCAGCTGCTTTTACAGACCACGTTGAATGTTTGCAGTTGTTGCTCAGTCACAACGCACAAGTCAATGCTGTAGACTCTTCTGGGAAGACACCACTAATGATGGCGGCTGAAAATGGTCAAACTAATGCAGTAGGTACGGTAGACGGTAGTGCTTTTTTTTCCTTTACTTATTTAGTGCCATACAGCAGTGTGCACCTAAATCTAGCCCTCATGGCCCATCCAAAGTGCAACTAGGGGTTTGGAGTCCATTCTCCTAATCTACTTTGTTCGGGGGCTTTTGTGAGTGATTTTATGTTAAAATTTGAAGTTTTCACCTAAATGCTGTTGGCATTTAGGTGCAACCATACGTTTAGCTTGATTACATGCTAAGTAATATTACATTAACATGAGTTCCGCAAAGATAATCTGCTTTTCTTATGTCTTTTCTTATTTTTGTTTGTTTTGGCATTTTTCCAGAGGTGTTGGTTAGCAGTGCGAAAGCAGATTTGACGTTGCAAGATAACAATAAAAATACTGCACTACACTTGGCTTGCAGTAAGGTAAGTTTTGTGCATGCCATCTTCTTTTGGATATTCATGCGGCGTAGTTGAATTTAATTTTCTTGGGAGTTTCAGCCAAATGACACATGCTAACTGTAGCTATACAGTATGGAGGTCAATTTCACATCTCATATCACAACAAACAAAGCCGGGTAAAACCCACTCAGCCACATATAACGATGGCATGGAGGTTATGGCATAGATGGGGCAATGGCTTGGTATAGGTGGAACGGAGTAGTTACTATTTAGCAATGCACAGCCTTCCTTCTACTGTTTGGGGGAAAAGTGTCTAGTGTGCCTAAGATTTAGTTATATGCTCATAATGTCATATAAATATAGCTTGTCAAGCCTTTTAGAAGATAGTGTTTTACGCAGTAGAGCTCATTTATTTTTATTCCTCCCATAGGGTCACGAAACCAGTGCCTTGTTAATATTAGAGCAAATCACGGATCGGAACCTCATAAATGCAACAAACACAGCATTACAGACGTAAGTTCCTCATTGAGAATAACTGAAAAATAGAAAAATAAATATACACTACAGTAACAGACACAGAGAACAGTAAGGGATAAAATACCTGCTCTGAAATCTCATATACTACAGGTGTGTGCAAACACAGAAACTATTCTTTTTTTTTTTTTTAGTTGTTGTTCTTGGACGCGGAATCTGTTAAGTAGCCTCTCTAAGTGACCGGCTGTACAATTGGTTCTTTTCCTCTGTTGAAGCCTTTATCTTTGTGCGGCATAAAGCAGAGCTGTCCTGCGGTCCGTTGTCTGCAATCACGTTGTTGTCTTTGCTTTGCAGACCTCTTCATGTCGCTGCTCGAAACGGACTGACAGTTGTAGTTCAGGAACTTTTAGGAAAGGGTGCCAGCGTATTGGCGGTGGATGCAAATGGTAAGACCTTTTCAGTGTCAGTGACATTTTATGCCTCGCGTATTAAGCCAGTATCACAACCTCATGCTAACGAAACAGCTGTCATGAGTGGTGATCTGGCTACTGCACCTTTCTTGAGTTTTGTCTAAAGGTTGCGTACAAGCAGGCATTTTGCTCTCAAGGGGAGATTAACTGCGTTTTGCATACATCTACCCAGAATCCCTTGTGGTTGTGGCAGCACCACAAGATTTCTGAGAGAAAAGCAAGCCTTCTGCCTTGTCTGGTGGGTGTATCTAATAATGCCTCTACTACCCCCGACATTTTATGTAGTTACTCAACTTGTTTGTTCCATGTTCTACTTATCTACTTCCACCAATGACTTTGCAAAAAAATAACAAAATCTTTTTGGGTGTGTTTAATTGAACAGAGTTCTTCTGTAATTACCCGCAGGTTATACGCCAGCGCTGGCATGCGCCCCAAATAAAGACGTTGCTGACTGTCTGGCTCTTATATTGGCAACGATGATGCCGGTGTCATCCAGCAGCTCGTTGCCATCCCTGACTTTAAATGCCATTAACCACTACACCAACACCTCAAAAACTGTCACGTTTGACTCCTTGCCCCTCGTGAGAAATGAGCACAGTTCTTACTGCAGTTTCAACAACATCGGCAGGGAAGATGGATACCCGTATAACGAAGACGACGAGCTTAATGACTCAGACTCCGAGACCTACTGACGTTCTGTAACAGCCCTGGTTTTAAGTAGTTTCAGTTTGTGAAAATGAAAAATTGGAATCCTATCTCTGTGCTGTGCGAATGGCTGGACACGCAGAGGTTTCTTTGTCAAGTTCAAGGAAGAAGTAGCTTGTTTTTTTTTTTTTTGTCTAATCTTGTTTTTGTTTGTTTTTCCCCCTTTTTTTAAACTGATTACACTGATTTATCGAATGACTTTAGAAAAGTTTTAATCTTGACCACTTTTGTTGGATAAGAAGCTCTTATTTCCTAACTTTTCTACTGCTGAATTTCAGTGTTCAGTAGAGATTTTATGCCCGTGGCATGAAGTCTTCATGGGAAAGAGATATATTGATATCTGTAAAAGAGCATTTAAGCAGTCCATACTGTTTTATTTAATATTTTATTGTCTGTGTCAAGAGAATTTTTATATGGCAGGGCACAGAAATTTAGTTCAGCTGAGAACTCAAACCATTGTACAGCAAACAGTATAGTGAAAATTGTATAAATAAAATGGAACATTTTTGGTGGCAATAAATTAATTTAGTACATCTGGCATTGTGTGTATATCAATTTGCCAAAGGACCAAATAGGATTTCCTTTTTTTTTTCTTTTAATGTGGAAAAACTGGAAAACTTTTGAATCTTCCTTTCTAGACACATTCGAAAGAGTACTGTATGGCGTTCATCCCACTGTTGCATAAAGAATTATCATTTTTATTTTTGCATGCAATTTCTGGGAGAAAAGGGTTGTTTTTCTCCTCCCTGTATTCCTTCTGGATGCCTTTTGGTATCAAACAAAATTCTCATACAGTAACCAGGGCCCAAATGGCATTTTGCCTGCAGAAATGGTGTCTTGCCATTTCCAACAGAACACTAGGGATGAAGAGGGCTTCCTTCGTTTTTACTTATTTGTTCATCTTTATGAAGAATCTGATTAAACAAAATGAAGGGTTGATTATGAATTGCTTAAAAAGTGGCAGTCTGTAAAAAGCTTTCATTTAGGTTCCTATAGAGTTGACTTTTAATATATTAGTAATAATGTCCTCTGGGTTATAAAACACTTTCACTAAGACTGCACAGCACAAAAATGTGATAAATCTGTCAATGCTTATTTATAGATTTACCTCAACCGATAACCACAGAATTCACTCTATGGGGGGCAAACAATGATATGTAAAATGTTCCTGGTGCATTTTTAAAGCCCATGCAGATACTTTTTTTTTGTTTGTTATATATTTATACCCAAATTGGCAAAGGTTTCCTGCAGAGCAGAAAACATCCTTTTTTTATATATATATCTATATATTATTATTGAAGAGAAGGTGTTCAAGACATCAAAATTGTATTAAGAGCCTTCCCATATCAGTGATGAGGCAGAGCAGGTAAGGAGATTCTAGTCCTGAGACTTGTACGTTTCTTAGCTTTGCCATCAATGACCAGTTTTCTCTCTTCCTTTTCAAGTGGAATTGCTTACTTTTAACACTAAAATTTGTGTCTTGGTGAAACAATGATTTATTTTTTTTTCTTTGAATTGTGAAACTGGAAACCTTGAAAAATGATCTACTGGTTTTGAGAAGACAGGACAGTATTCTGATCTATTTGATTATTTTGTGAGTTTTCTAAGACCATATCGGCATGTACATAGGAATAGTGACTGCTTGGATACTGTATCTACCTGCACTCTTTAAGTACGTTGAAATTCCTGTATATTTTATGGAGTATAATAAAAATGTGAGTTATGTTTAATTAATCGTTGCATCCATTGTGATAATTCCCAATGCCCCCCCCCCTCCGCACCACAGTTTTATTGTGACAGAGTTAAATGGGGCTTCTGTTATGATTTTGAACACAAGATTTTGATACTGCAGTAAAATTGCAGTGACGTTTTGGATTCCATATCTGACCAGGAATCCAATCTTCCTCCCGTGGATCAATATTCCTTTTAATACATGCCAATATCTTATTTGCCTTTGCATCTGCTAGCTGGCAGTGTGCACTACTGCTAAGTTTATTGTCTACAGTTACTTCCAAATGTTTTTCATTAGTAGATTTCCCCAAGGGAACACCATTTAAATTATACTTTGCATTTTTATTATGCCCAAAATGCATAGTTTTAAATTTGTCTACATTGAATCTCGTTTGACATTTATCAGCCCAGTTACCCAATTTATCCAAATCCTCTTGCAGTGAAGACACTTCTAGTTCAGCCTTTATTACCCTACTTAAGTTTGTCATCGGCAAACACTGAAAGCTGGCTCCCTATGCTTTCTTAGTACTTTCATACAGGACATTTTTGCACGAAGCACAAGTAGGAATTGCAATAGGGACCGTTATGACATTAAGATTACACTTAATGTCACAGAGAAGATGCTTCAAACACATGTAGAGTTATTTTAAGATCCATCGTTCTGCATGACGTGATGACTAATGTGTAAAGTGATAACAAATTAAACATAATAAGGTACGAGATATGTATTGTTGGTAATGGAATTTCTTAGAAGTAAACCATCACTGAAACTGTCAACATTTCTTTAACTAAAGCCAACACAGAAACAGTCTTTTCACCTTAGCAAACTTGGTTTGTTCTTGCTGATTGGACCAATTAATGAGTGGCTTGCTAGTTAGTGGTAACATAATTTAGTGGCAAGTCCTTCAAAAAAAAAAAATGTAATCGTGTCCAAAGCCAGAATCCCCTTTACAAAAACTGTCCATTTATCGCATCCTCATCTCCTCAGGGGTACCGTGGGAAACAAGTGAATGTGGCTTAATGACGGCTCCGTGCTTTTGTAGCAATGGATTTGCCATGTGCTGACGTCCTTCCCAAAAACTTTCATGTTTGTTCTTTAGGATGACATCCTGTTTTATTTGCCAAGATCAGAGGTGTTGTGGTTTAAATGCCCTTATTTTACAATCCATTGTCAAGGGCGAACACGGGCAAGTTTCTCAGGCAAGTAGGTGTGAGCAGGCCCTGGATAATGCATAATTCAATGAATAGGGAGGCTTTTAATAAATGTAATTTCACTATACATTACATAGGGCCAACTAAGCTCTTTCGTCAGCTCCTGTCAGCTCCCCGTTTAGTGAAAAAACCCAAAGTCAATTGTCTTTGTATCTTTATCTAGAAGAATGTTTGATAAGGGTGGGTGCCCCCCCGAGGGACAAAACTTCATGTAACAGTTTGGGCAAATATGATGCTATATTCTGGTCATAAGAATCGGTTATTGTGGTGACACAGCTCTAATATTACATTAACATGGAAAAGTTTATAACAGAGCATGTTTGTGTTTACTTGAACGTACTAGTAAAGTGACAAGGAAAACCTATTTTGGTCTTGTCTAAGCCACCCAGAGGTCTAATATATGATGCTGCTCATCTGCATTTATTCAAAATAGGCACATTTGTATCGTGATATTTGATGCAAATTTAAAAATAGTGACTCAATCAGCATGGCATGTATTATGATTTGATGAGTTAGTAATCTCCCTAAGTGAATTGGCAAATGATTGCAACAGCTTGTGAGTTTAAAGCAAACAAAAACATCGGCCTTCGAACAAACGCCTACATTGCTACTCTAACTGGCCGGTAATGTACCCTGAGTTAAGCACTAAATACAATTATACCGTATATTGCTTATATATATTACATCCCAAATCGCTGTTCCCCTTCCGGAAGTACATGTACCCCTTAATCCAATGTCTAATACAGATATTGGATGCTTTGTATGTCTCAAATAAAATAATGGTTAGTTGCTAACAGGTGTATAAAATCACACACAGGCGGTCTCAATAGACAAACATTGACAGTAGAATGGGTCGTAACAAAGAGCTTTGCCGCAAGTCAGTTTGTGCAGTTTGTCGTGCTGTATCTGCCACGTTCCGCTGGAAGTGCTATTATTGTAAAGTTCTAATATTTAGTAGTAGCATCAGCCACCAAACGGTAAACTCCATGCACTCTTGGAGCAGGGCTTCCAAGTGCTGAAGAGACAGTCACAGAGACAAGGGTGCAGCTAGAACCCACAGGGCCCACTCGAGACTTCACAAGCAACATAATTATTGTTTTATATAGTGCCATTGTATTCCCCTGCACTCTACAGTGAGTAAACAGGTAGTAAGGAGGGCCCTGCAACAAGTTTACAATCTGGATGTGCCACCTTTGCCCCCCCCCCCAACAGCCTGCCTGTGCCATCTTTGCTATGGAAACAAGCTTGCCAGTGCCCCCAAACAGCCTGCCTGTGCCATCTTTGTTCCCAAACAGCTTTCCTGTGACATATTTTCACCCATAAACTGATATTCATGCTTACACACACAAAAACGCCTACCCAAGTACACTTGCTCATTCATGCTCATATACACTTACACATACATTCTCATTCTGACATTCATACATAATCCCTCCTGCACGCTAGCTCCCTCCCTCTTGCATCTCCTTACAGCACCCGGAGCTTTCTGTCCTAGCTTGACCCCGCTGCGTTCCTGCCTCCCCCATGTTGGATGAGCGCCCTCATGCTACCCACGGTGAAAGCCACTATCTACTATCTACAGTTAAGTTTAGGGGCAATTACTTTTTCACATGGGCAATATAGGTTTAGATGAACTCTTTACCTTCAATAAATTAAATCATTTAAAAGCTGCATTTTACATGTTATATTAAAATGAGTTGGATGACCTAAACAGCATTGTAAATGTATAGATTTGAAGATTGGTAATGTCTTATTTTTTGTTTGTAAAATATGACTAGGTTCGTAAGCCTACAAAAATCAAAAGCTAATCATGAAAGTGAGGTCCGTTGCATGCTGAGATGGATCATTTTCCTAGCAGAAGAGACGGAATATGTTGGTGCAAATATTTTATTCCAAAACATCTTAACACAGAAAATAAGTAGGTTGCTTGTACCATTAATGTTAATTGCGTAGGTTGCTTACTTTCCAATGAGTTGAAGTGCCTACACTTCTGCACATCAGTATTATATTATTATAACAATTATATTCACCATTAATTGATAATTATCAAATTTATGTTTGGCTGCAAACAATTTCTAATTATAATTTTGCCTACACATACTATAACTGTTAGATGTAGTTCTGAAGCACTCCATCTTCAAGAGCGGCAGACATCTCAAGTTATTTTTAACCTAATTATCTCATACTAATTAAGAACATATTTACTCAAAATATGATACAATTTATTTTAAACCAATGAAGTATGTTCCTTTTTTTTTTAATTTGGACATTGGATGAAACTGAAAGAAAGGAAGCCAGTGCTCAATGTATCATTAACTGTAGTTTTTAGATTACGTAGGATTGTTAAGTAAAGTAAATGCCCCAATTTTGGGGAAAGACAATCTAGGATTAGGTAAATCATAATTATTAATATTAACAAAGGCAGTAAAATGTATATACAATATCTGACCATTCTATTTTATAAACAACATATAAAAAACACAATTTACAAAACAGCTGTAAAATGGTAGATGATCATAATTAGTACAGTAATGAAAATATTACATCACTTTTTAAAGAAATAAAATAGAAATGTAGACAAATAAATATATCCATTATTTGGGTGCCATATTCTATTTGCATTTTATTCACTTAGGTGAGGGGGGGTCATTTTTGTAAAGTTATGATTGTTAGGTAAATCCACTTTAAAGGGATTATTTAATTGTAGTGGAGAAATACATACTGCAAAGAACATTATTCAAGTACCAAATAGGAAAATGATAAATTCTGTTAAGAATTGTATCTATAGGGGATAAAAACCCACGAAATCATTCTCCCAAGATGAGTAAGGAGGCAACGCATTGAGTTGTATTCCTCTATAGCAGGGATCTCCAAACTCGGCCCTCCAGCTGCTGCAGGACTACATCTGCCATACTCCTCAGCCAGCCCCTTAGCTGAAGGAGCATTATGGGAGATGTAGTCCTGCAGCAGCTGGAGGGCCGAGTTTGGAGATCCCTGCTCTATAGTATAAAGGATTAATTCGTGAAAATAAAATAGAACTCTCAACTTCTACAGGACATCTCTAGCAACTTTCCGTTGCGACCAAGGGTGCTCACTTTACGAATGACTTGATTGCTGTTAGTCCCGGTCGTAGTACCTGCCATACAAAGCAGCAGTCACTAAGCCAGATGACATGTTGCTAGCATTCATATAGCAGTAATTGCTTTTCCAGCCCCATGAGTCAGGTAGTTGTAATGTTACACCTGATGTAAGCAACAAAGGAAATATGTGTCTAGTGCTGAAATTCCCCCGCAGTTCGAAATGTATGGCACTTTCAGCCTTAATTACTTCATGTCCACAGGTTTCGGGCTCCAGACCACCACATTTTACCAATGCACATATCTGTAAAGAGTATGTTCCATGTACTGTGTGAAGCCCATCAAACACACCCAGAGCATAAAACTCATCAGATAAAATAGCTTTCCTGTAGTTTAAAAAGCAGCATAAGGTTCCAGCGCATACTTCTGCAATCCCTTCACTCAATGCGAGTGGAGTGAAAGTGAAATTATCATACATCATCTCAGAGTAGAAGAAAGAAGTTGGCATCTGCTTAGTTGTCACAGATGACTTACAGAGAACCGCTCTCTCGTCTTTTTCACAAACCTCTGAATTTTGAAGCTCATTTAGTAGAATGGTTGGACCCATCTCACTGTTCAACAATAAATTCTGGTCATCGTGGTATGTGGAAGCATCCTCAGACGGATCCACAGGTACCTTTGCTATAATAAGAGCCCCATGTTCATTTGTCATGTCATAGTGATATGAAGACGTTGAAGGACTGAATATCCCACTGCCAGTCATACCAAGAGTTGTGTGGTGAATGTTTGCTGCCAACACATTAATGTTGAAGGCTGTTGCAAAGCCTCTTTGTATCTGAATGGCTGACAAGAGTGGTAATTGATTCATCCATGCTGTCGGATACAACACGTGCTTCACCTTATACTTCTCGACCAGACTCACCGTGGGCTCGCGGAAGAGGATATCAAAGCATGTAAACAGGGCAAATTTGTTGGCAAAAGGTGTATCAAATACTACATGCTGGACCTCAGGAGGTGTGTCAAAACCAAATTCAAAATACAAATTTTGTTTGAAGTAAGTGGCTAGAAGCGTGCCATTGTCATCGAACACAACGTTTGTATTAAACTGGAATCTTCCATCTGATGGACACTGAGCGATCAGAGGCTGACAAGACATCTTGGTCCCTAAGTTGGCAATCAGATACATTCTGCCCTCTTTTGCCATACAGCTCAGTCGCTGCAGAACCTAAAATAATGGTATGATACAGGCTTTTAGTACATGAAAAGCACAAAGTCATCCATTAGTATTCTTTTCTTCTTCTTCATTATTATCAACTAAGTGCACATTACATACTGCATCACTCATGTACGTTATACTTCATAGGCTGTAATAATAGCAACGCTGTCATTATTTCAATTCTGTGCTTAACCTAAAGATAAAAATAGTCTATATTTTAGTACCTAACCCATATACAGACAGAATGCATTAACGTTTCTTGGGAGGGACAGATTTATTTATTATTTTGCATACAGAGTCGCACTACAGCTATCACTTCGGAAAATAAAAAAGGCCAATGATCAGTTGAGTTGATATGATTTATAATGGTTTGTTGGTTGGTTGGTTATTGTCACAATATATAATTTGAACTACAACAATAGGAGATGTTCTGGTATAAAAGCATACATAGTAAAGGGTAGGAATAATCTGTATCTGCATGCCAGTGTCAAATCAGAACTCTGCGCAGCTAATGAGCGGGGTCAATATTCCCTCTTTAACAGTCTAATATAAAATGTAGAAAGTAGGTTCGTAGTCCAGCATCCCTTCACTATGGCTACAAAAAAATAAGTAATAACACATCCATATGCAAAATCAAATCAACGTCAATACAAATCCATCAACCCGCTATTAAACTGTGAAAATAAAGCAATTATTGTAAAAGAAAAACCAAAATAGCAGATTTGCAAAATGATACCAAGAACTGGTAGCTATTAATTATGAATTCCAATTTGGACACATTAGTGGTATTCACACAATACAAATTTTGGAATAAATGTAAGACTTGTTATGGAAAACTCTAAATATCCACTTGATCAACAATATAGCTATCGTACGACTTTTTACTTAACTTTCATCTTTGCTTAGACATACAGAGCTAAGAACATAAGTAGAGAGTGCTATTTAGCATACTGGTAACGGAGTGCTTTCTTCTCTTTTGATGTTAGTAACAGGCAAGTATCTCATATCTTTAGATCACAATCTTTCATCTTTAATATTATTCAACTACTAAAAAACTGGGGGAGGAGTACCATCCTCCGAGAAACCACAATAATTGCTAACATGGGTAAACAATTATGTATCCTATTGCTACATATTTAAAATCCAGTAAATTAGAGAGACAGTTCTGGATTTCCATAGACCTAACACGAGGCCTGGCTAGTAAATCCTAGTGATCTAAAAAATAATATTACATGCATATTATATTATTATATTTTCAGTGCCATTTATGTCTGCCTAAACATCTTCTATTCTTCCTCCAGGAGCACTAGTTTTTATGGATAGCGCCCGAATAAACTACGGAATAGCTACATTCCAGTACACAATTTAGAAGCACCCTACAGTTGTGAAGGAGCTTAGCTACTGACCATCGGATCTAAAGCATACCACCGAGATCAGGATTCCTATGAAGTTGTCGGGACTCCGGTTCTTACCTCTGTATCAGGGAACTTGTGAGGCTCCAGACATGGATTCCATGGCAGTAAATGTGAAGGAGGAACATAGTCCAAGTAGGGGTAAATAGATTGTCTCGTATAGTTAAATCCATGTATCCCATCTTCCGGAAAGACAATAATCTGGGCTCCCTTAATAAAAGAGAAAGCACATATATACATTTAACAAGCATATAGGTTAGATATATGGAAACATGCAAATATATCAAACTACAATTTTACAAATTAATAAAAGTCACTTCATGAAACACTAGCGCCTGAAAAAGGACATGACTGTCCCTTTAAGCATATTAAGTCAAAAGGTATGCTAAGGTTTTACCATGTAAAGCAAGTCTACTGGACACAAGCCAGGACTTTCTTGGATTTCACTAGCACTTGGTAACTGTTACTTTAACGATTTATTAGAATTTACATTTAAACAGTATTAGCAGAACCTGGATTCTGTTTTTCTACAGTGTTGTATTATAGTTAGGATCCATTTCAAAACCGTACAGAACGTCTCTTGATGACAAATATTTTAGCTTTGTCATAATCTTGTGCTATGTGTATGTATGCAACAGCCAAGAAAACACAGCTGGAGCCAGAAAATGTCAGCACATGAGTCAAATGTGGATATGTTGCATGTCTCAAAAGTTGGCAGTACAGGCTTTCAGTGAGCATAGTTGGTGCTACAGAACTAGAGAAATCCAGGTCAACAACACACAGAGTTTTCAATGTATTCTGACTTGAGCTTAAGTATCTAATTATTTTGGGTCTGACAAACATTGACTGATCCTATTTTCTTGAAGTACATTAAACTAGAGCTAAGTGTGTTTGCTTGCTAAAAATTACTTGCCCCCCTCGGATTTTGTGTCCTTCCATGTAGCCAGAAACACATGAGGACCTGAGTATCTGCTTGGCTCTGCTCATGTGTAGGTTTGGTAACCCAAGCACTAGTCTGGCTAGGCTAAGTTCAACCATTTATCTGTCACTGATAGCTGGCCCACCTCTCTAAGAAACTCTACTGAACTAAAAACCAATTTTTTTTGCCTATTTACCATTTACCTATGGACCTTTTTTTCAATGAAGCACATGCCATTGTAATAAAAAAATCATTAGCAGCAGATATCATTAATACCAACATTAAAGGACCCACTAGTGCACCAAGAAAACTTTGGCCCATAAGGGCTGCAGGGGCCTACTTTATGATCCACTTTGACATGTAGTCACCAGCATATTAGTTGTTTCTTCAGTTGAGAAAACAAGACATTTTCTGTGCCTCTATTTTGTGGCTAATTGAGATATGATGAACTTTTAATGAGAGCCAATTCCATGCGTAAAATGCAACATTGCCAACCCCCTCCAAGCACCTATTCGAGTGTCGCTGTGAGCCATCTGAGTCCTACCTCTGAGTTTCAGCTATACAACATTTGATGATTAAAGCAAAGTCTCCATAGAAATGTGATGTCAACATCAACAAAACATTCAATTTTACCTGCTGTAAACCATGGCAGAAAAATATCTCAGGAAAGAGATATAATGGCACATGAAAACACACGGTCGTTTTAAAGTGATCCCCGATTCCCCTTGTATGATCCCTGCTGATAAATATTTTCTTACTTTTTTTGCAGCAGTCTTCACTTGTTTTTCATAAATATCTAGATTTTTGGACATAAATTCTAACGCCGAGTTACGGTCAGACAGAGCGGTAGCATTGGGATTCAGGAAAACATGGTGTTCATAGACAGCTGCCACATAATATTCCATTCCATGCACTTTACATGATAGAAAGTTGCTGCAGAGAATCCAAAGGATGAGATTGTAACTTGCTGGTAACATCTTAAGCACTGTAACTGAATGAGAAGAAGGACAATGTTAACTGACTTTAGAAGAAGCAAATTCAAATGACGATTAAATGATACCACCCCCACTGGGCTATCAGGCTCGCTGTAGTGCCACAGCTCAATGTACCAGTTAATAAAAAGAAGACCATTGATCTCCCAACCAGCCCACTAACACTAATGGAAGACTGTGCTGAGTTGGAACAGCCTGCCTGGTTTACTTTTGCCCAGCACCACGTGTTTAAGAGACGTCGCTCTGGGATATGATGCAGTAACCATGCTGCATGGACTGGTGGCGCCTCCTTATATGTTAATGGTTACCCAGGACACATCAAAGCCATAATTGTTGTATTGTCCATATTTATTTAGGGTTATAGGGCTATTTTGGTGCACATGATAAAGCCTGCATAAATAATTACCCAACCCAGACTCTTCTTCATCAAACTACAAGAACCAGTTCCCATCACGTGAGAATCCCAAGTTAATGATGAAAACATATAACATTTAGGTATGTTGGCTGCTCTTACTGACTTACAGATATAGTGGAAATCCAAAGCATTCAATTCTCTTCAACAATTACTCTGTATACTAAGTATACTTAGTTATAAAATGTATTATTTGGGAAAGTAACAGGTACACTATAAGTATGTCTATGTAACCCAAAATCAGTGGCTTTTTTGTGTGTCTCATGACAATTAAGTGTCTAACAAAAAATATTAATGATGCAAAATGATACATGATTACAAAGGGTTGGCGTGTTCAACATTACTAGCAATGTATCTAAAGTTGTCTTTTTTTCCCCCAAAAAGTGTTAAACTCAGAAACATATAACATGGTAAAAAGGTCTTCTGTGCAGCCCTGCAACCGTTCCGCATAATATAAGTGTATAATGTAAATGATGTAGCTCATGTTTATGGTGCTTTGTTCCTCAATACTAATAATTACATATTAAGTAAATAAAAGGCTGTTCTGTTTGATATACTATTGTGTGTCTTTGTCTTAAGAACTAAGGTTAAAATACAAAACATAGAAGAAACGAACAGTGTTGGGTGTCAGAAAGGCCCAGGTTATGCATGAAAACACATTAGCCCAAATATGTTGATCATTACTGTAATTGTTCCATTTATTTAGCTGTTTGAATGAGACACAGGAGCATTTTCTATGATGAATGAAACTTGGTCTGGAAACGCCTGTCTATCGTATAAAGAGGTCTAAATTAATATGACCTGAAAGCCACTTTCCCGACACAATAAGGTAGAATTGCCCATTATGTGGCTTCCATTATTAAGTGATTTATCTTATTGCTCATAATCACAGTGCAATCAGAATCACATTCACCATATTATGATGGAAAATGTCAGAATGGCCTTGAAAAAAGCAGTTATCTTTATACAGTTCAACATTTCCACTGTGTTAATACAGCAAGAATAGAAATGGTTCTAATGTATCTGTTATATAAGAGCCCCACACACTTTTCAGAGTATTTCTCTGACTGCGTGTAAGAGGCAAGAACATTACCCAAGCGTTCAACATTATGATATCAGAGGAATAACATAGGCCCCAACAGCCCCTATGTTGCATGGGCAGTCCCAGGTCCTGGGGGTCCCAAAACCTTGTGGCACATAAGCTGCTAAACACATGCCCTAGGTTGAGGAACATAGCAATAGTATTAGTTACTTTGAATGAATAACGACAGCTGTGATATATATATATATATATATTATATTATATATATATATATATATATATATATACATACATACATACACACATACTTATTACAACAGTCCTCCTTTCGTTTTATTGTATGTATTTTATTATTATATTGTTTCTATTTGGATTGGATGTCAAATTTGCCCTCTTCCCCCAGGCTGTGTGATAGGTTCCTTTATATAAACAAATAGCTTGGCTGCTGACTACTGACTGCTAATTTTATATAATATTTTCTCAGTATTGAAACTGTTTCTAAAAATGCCGACACTACATATTTTCTTTTATATTGTCATCAACATATTTAAGACAAAAGCCTAAGTTGGTCGAGCATTGGAATGTCCCGTTATCAGAGAGCTTCTTAGCCACCCAACATTACCCTACACAGACATGTCTCCCTCTTTATTCTATGTATTCCTCTCTTTTCGTTTACTGCCCCGTGGGGGTTAAGTACATAGGTAGACATTTCCTCTACAGGAAAATTACTGAAATTATAACTACACTTTAAATCCTAAGGGTATAAAACAAAGAGAGATAAGATCTCAGGGGACATCATCTATGACGTAGGAGTGAAGCATCTCTCCAAGCACAAGGGCCTCTTCAAGTTTCATCAAACAAGGAATTTCATGAAACTTCTTTTCATGCTCAGCCTTTTTTGAGCACACTCTTACTCACGACAACCTCAGAAGGACTCTAATTGCTTCTCCATTTGTGGGTGAACAAAGCAGGTCAATTCATGCCGCTCATCATCGCACGAACTCAGTGTGGGAAGTGTATTGTCATTAAGATGTATAAATGGAAGCCGAAACCTGGCTGTCACTCTGCTTATCGGATGACAAGAACACAGCGGTGGACAGAGCTGCCAACGAGCAACTATTATTCTCAAGGTAAGAAATCGCTTGACGTTGGAAACAAACAGGGACTCTTCTCCCGTGTTACATATTAAGGGCTGTATGTAGCGTGTACTTATTTACAGACATCTGCCTTGCTTTTTGCCAGGATGAAAGAGACACAGTTTGCAGTAGCTGCTATAATATCCCTCTTTATTGCATGTGTGGCTGCACAATCCTCAAGAGAAGGAGAATGGAAGTCTTTGGGAAACCCATACAACAGAGACCTGGTAACCTCCACTTCTTTCCTTTCACATTGTGATTGACACCCGTGTGGCCGGGGTATGTTTAATCTTAACCTCCCCTGATTTCTGCACGGATAGTGTATGCTCAGTGTTGTAGAAGTTAAGTCCGTTAATTGAATGGGGGATAGAGAAAATAAATAGCATTATATGGGAAAAGCAAGGGTTACTAAAATAGTAAATGCAATTTAATAGGATTTGTGCTTTCTCATGTAAATTGTAATTATGTCTCATTTGTTTAAGCAATCATAAATGTTACTAATTAAAGAGCCCCTTATATGCAGATTTTTTTTTAAAATAATTTAATTTTACCCCAAATTTTTATTACCAATATCTTTTAGTTTTAATATTTTTTTATAACAATTCCCCCGTTTTTTAATATATAAGTAATGTTTCGGGGGGGTTTTTCAATTCAAATATTTTCTTCCTGAGATTTTTGTTCCAATTTCTTTTTTATTGCACACTTACTTATTTATTAATGTTCATATTTTGGAGAGACAATCAGCTGGTGTATACTGTTTTATTCAGTGGACTAAAGTAAACTGCAAAAAGCAAGACATCCCAACTATACATTTCTGCCAAAATCAGAGATGAAATTGCATTTTTTGATAAACATCTACCCTG
Organism: Spea multiplicata; assembly: GCA_009364415.1. Classification (NCBI taxonomy): domain Eukaryota; kingdom Metazoa; phylum Chordata; class Amphibia; order Anura; family Pelobatidae; genus Spea; species Spea multiplicata. Next base: position 104,045 of record VKOC01001230.1, on the reverse strand, counting down.
ATGTGCAAAAAGAAACCTTATACTGGTATATTCATCATAATAAGGTACTGTTAACACACTGTTGCAAAGTACAAGGTATAAATATAATTTTCAAAAATAATTGCTAGCAACCTGTGAAACATTTTATCAAAAAATGCTGAATCAGATCTGGTGAGCCAAGAGTTTGTTTCAGGGGGCATCACGTATCATGTAGATAAAATGCAATTTAAATTTGAAAAAATGAAAAGCTAGTTAGATATTATTTTTTAGTACAAGAATAATTACCCCCTTCATGACCAATGACGTACGATCACTTCATTGGTAAAAAAAAATGGTCCCACGTCGCCGCCATCATGGGGTTAACCCTGTTGCTGACCGCTCCATGACCAGTGGTGGATCCACTGCACTTCCATGAATTTGATCGCTTATACAGCCAAATCACATGCACAGAAACAGTTAAATAAAAAAGATAATGCTTGCAAGCACTGCTTTTGTCTCTCTCACTCTGTGATCGTGAGCCGGGGAGAGACAGAGAAGAGTAAAAAACAGTAATTCCCAAGGTTTTATGAAAAATAAACTTTTCATTTTTTATTTTTTTAATGTATAGTGGGTAATTAGTGTGGTAAGGGTTGTGGCAAATTAGTGAGATAGGGTTTGGGTTAGGTAGGGGTTAAAATAAGTATGTAAAAAAGTGAAAACTGAATATAGGGTTTTTATTTCAGTGAAGTTAAATATATTTTTGGTATTTTTTCACATTTACCCTAGCTAGTGAATGATTTATATACCTTTAAAACTGTGAATAAATCGGTTCTTTAAAAAAAAAAAACAAACAATTGTTTTTAATTTAACTCATAAACAAATAACAATATAATGTCTTACACATGCGAATATGGTTTAATATATGTATACATATATATATATATATAAACATATATAAATTTTATATAATATATTATATATATATATATATATATATACAAATTATTAGTAAAAGAACAGTTTAAAAAAAAAAAAAAAAAGATATAGCAAAAAAAATGAAAATTGGTCCTGAAGCATAAAAAAGCTCTGTCACTCACTCATGCGTGCAAAGCTAGTGGTCCAAATTCTTCACATCATAGCCACAAATAGGGCAATGGCCATCCAGGCTTCCACTGGCCTGGGCAATTCTGTTTCAAAATTGTAAAAACTGGTCTTATCACCATGGCAACCAATGGAATGTTTTGGATGATTCCGTTCTGTGGAACTTTTTTGCACCTTTCTTTCTTCCATTGTTTCAGGTCTAGGTACGCTGAATAATGGTGTTGCTTATTGTTATTGCTTACTCAATGTAATTGATCGACAGCATGCCACTCAACTGAAACACAGATTGTCTGCTATTTGTCTATAAAGGTTTACTTTTTTTAAAAAAAATGTTGTTTTCATTTAGTTTTTCAAGTTTTTGAAATCTTACATCACTGGGAGAGGCACTCACATGATTAACCCCGGCCCCAAGGATAAGCTTGTCAATGACCCGAGAACCAACGCAGACTCCAAGTACAGCAACCTTCAGCAACTTATGGAGAACAACGAGATTGCGGACATATAACTGTAAAACTCTCATGTGTGGCAAAAAAACATCCCTGTGTAAAAATCCAAGCTATTTATGTTGTTTTATTTGTCTTATTTTATACACAGTGTCAATTATTATATGTAGTGCTTTGAATACGTTTTGTTTTGAATTGTTAATAAAGCCTCAGTAAATGTATATACGGTATATATATTGTGCAGCGCCACAGAATATGATGGCGCTATATATATATATATATATATATATAAAAGATAAATAATAATATATGTATATATGCATGTGTTTATTTGGTATGGTCTGGATTTTCCTATTCGCGTCATTTGTTTGTTCCTGTCAGGGTTAAAGCGCTCGGCAATAGCAAAATAATCTCGGAAAAATTATTCACAGAAAGCAGAAGAAAAAACCTGAAATATCTTAAATTATTCAGCGGGGTATTAATAAGCGGTAAAAGAGATCTTTGGTGCAATCTCACCATTTGTCTTACATGATATATGAATGCTCACCCAGCACCCTGCAGATCATCTCTGTGTGAAACACTCTGCAGGGACTCAAACATCAGCCGGTCACATGACATTGAACGTTAGCCAGCGTAATTATAGTTCATTTCCTAGAGGAGAACGCCGTGGCACTCGTGGCACTAAGCAGCGTATAGATATAGGATCACCGTATACCTGCGCCATGTATGTGTAAATTTACTTAACGTGTTAATCTTTTCTGCTGGGAAGCTGTTCCACTTATCTACCGCCATCTTAGTAAATCTTCCTTACATTGCAGTCTCTGATCCTCTTGTCATTAATAACGTATAAGTAATTACAGTATAGCGCTTGCATTTGTGCGGAAGAGGGACAGGGAAACCATTTTCAGTATTTCGTTCCAATGATATTAAGATACCGAGGCGGAATTCTGCCATCAGCATAAAACACTGGACTCTGCAGCCTCTCTTTGCACTTTGCCCATTAGATAACTGGAGTGATCGTATACAACGGCTGCGGGTCTCCAGCGCTCTATATGACCCGGACAGCGGCTTCTTTCACGCAGCGTATAGAATTGTAACGGTCTGAATAATATATAGAAACAGGCGGAAGGAACCGGAACCCCAGAATGAAATCTACCCCAGTAAGGGGCTTAACCCATCCAGTGCCAGTTGGGTGAGCAGCACATCAATCATAGTATACGCTGGTAGGAAGGGGTATCATATATGTGCCATCTATTATCTGGCCTACGGGGACACCCAGCCAAGTAGGTCACCAAAGGGCAGCTGAATAGAACAGAGGGAACACAGAAAGGATCCAGACATGGTGCTGCAGAAAATCCTATTGAACCTAGACAGTAGACACTCTTTGTGTTGAACTGCATGCAGCAGCCCAGAATCGGAGTGGCCCAGGAGGCATTAGCCCCTCCCCCTCACATGTATGGCGTATTACACAGCAATTAAAGAATCAGAAGTCCCGATAACACACGAGAATGATACTGTCCTGTATAAGGTCACATGACTAAAGGTTGCAGCCGTTAATAGCTTGCTGAGCGGGGGATTTACTATGAGAATTACTCATGAACATAACTGCAGCGCGCGACAGATCGAACATGAAAACAACTCACCTCTGATACAGTAACGCTTTTACTGCCCTTACCCACACACCGGCCCCCTCCTGCTACGGGCACACGGGGAGGCGGGGCTTCGTCCAGCTCAGCATGGGATTCGTGCTTAGGAAACTCGACCACGCCTCCTGGCAAAGTTCTCCTAACGTTGAACAAATCCCTGCTGTAGTGACGTCACGGTGGGCATGGCTGGGGGCTGGGGCAGGAAGTGTTCGTTGGTGCTGAAGTCTGGGTTAGAGTCCAGACCGGAGGAAAGATGGCATCTGAGCGGGACATCGATGCCAGGGAGCCCATTACTGGGGCACAGATCATTGCAGAAGCTTTGGTGGCACAAGTAAGGGGGCTTGTGATTGTGTCATAGGATTGCCGTACCAGGTCCCTCCTGTCTGTAAGACCCATGCCAGGGGCGGAGGGTATGGAGTGTAAATAACCTTCTCACTTACTTGATCTCACCCATTGGTCCAGTTGGCACGGTGCAGAGGCTTGGCTGCTGCAGAACCTGTTGAAAATAAGGGATTGACAGCTCTTATCTTGCTGTTGGCCAAATGCGCTTCTATAACTCAAATCATACCAGCCCAGTAGCAATTTGCCCACCAAGGCAATTAACCCAGCAATCAGTGATAATCCCACTAGTGATTTCGTTATACGACATGTGATTCTCGCTATAATAATACATTGCTACTGTATAATTACATATTCTCATAATCCGTGTCTGTCTGGGGTCTCTTAGAAATGTCCTTGTTTTTTTTAAAGAAAATGTTTGTCACATGAAATTGATCATAAATACAGCACAGACGTTAAACAAACACACACCGCACAGTCACATGCTAACTCATATCCTTGTGCACACGCATGCTAACACCATGCACTAATATACACACTCAAACACCATATGCTGACATACACTCACACTAGTGCCATACAGTAGCACACACGACACCATACGCTAACACCACACTGTTACACATGCAGACAGTATCTATCAACATACACTGTGCATACACACATAGGTGCTGTCTAACAGTATACACACACATTGACTCTAACACTACAGTCCACACGCTGGCTCTGGCACTATACATACTCACGATGACTAGCGCTATAGTACACACACTGACTGTGACAGAATACATACACACACACACTTTGGCACTATGCATAAACACACATACACACACTGACTAACACTACACAAAAAAGCAAGAATTCAGCGCAAGCCCAGTGAATTCCATTCAAAAAAACCTATCCGAGGCATAAATATTGGGGATTCCGGCACACTACACGGCCGTATGTTGGTTAGCCCGCCACTATGACAATGTACCCCAAATTCGGTGAGTCTTTTCTAATTTTAGGGCTATATTGGTTACCAAGGAGCTGTGTCAGTGGGATTTCACTGCATTTTAACCCAAAAGATACTCTCGACCAATTTAAAGGCTTCTCTGGGCATCAATAATGAGGCACCCATGTGCCACAAAGGCTGCTCAACCTTGAGTCAGAACCTGCAAATGTGCATAGCACCAAAAATATACAAAAAAAGAGGAGTGCACAACATATAAAGCATTAAAGCAATCAACAATTCAGATTCCCAGGTCTCTTCTAGAATAACAATGACGAACAAGTACACAAATCAGAGCATGAATTCAGCGGATATCATTACACAAAAAAAAAAGGCATACATTTTGGGGACTCCATGGCGACCTGGTGCCCGGAGTTATATATATATTCACTCATTCTACAGTAGTAGTTTATTATTAATTATCTAGCAGATGTTTTAAAATGAATATATCCTACACAGCAATTCAATTTCAGAAGCCAGTGCATTGCGAACACTTAAAGACATATTGGCATTGCTATGGCATGAGCCATACACGATCTGTGCCATGCTCTCCCTCCTCCATACCCTGGCACTCTATCCTTCATTGTAGGATGATCAGAGAGTGAGACTAGAGTTGCTCCATATTTAACATATGATGATACGAATAAATAACGGGAATCTGGCACAGTTAAATTGCTGTTTTAATCCCTCCGTTTCTTTTCAGAATGTAAAGTATATGTTTGGTATCGTTGGCATCCCAATTATTGAAGTGGCTATTGCTGCGCAGGTAGCTGGAATCAAGTATGTGGGCATGAGGAATGAACAAGCCGTGAGTACCCAAAACCAAAGCTAATAAATAAGGGTAACCTAACTTCTGTTTTCCCCTTTTTTTTGGGGGGGGGGGGTGGTAATATGGGCTAATTATGTCATAATGATAACGTGCTCTGCACAAACCCCAGCTGGAAGCTTCAGGCTGTGGACCTCCAGTTGGACATTAATGATGAAAGCCATCATTGAGTTTGAAGTAGTCTTCTACTACAGAAGTAAATAGCAAAACTCTTTCTTGTAGGCCTGCTATGCTGCCTCTGCTGTGGGATATCTGACAGGCAGGTAAGTAAAAAGGGCCACTTAACTTAAAAATACTTTTCTTGAGGGAGCTCAAAGAGGACAGAACCGTCTAACTCAATAAGTAAACCACCTGTCACAAAGACCACAGTGTGGTGTAAATAACTGTGTGGTACCCAACATTCTACTAATCCCTTGTTTTGAGCACTTTTTAAAATTTATTCTGTGATTAATAAATGAATTTGTTTTTATTTTGTTTTTAGACCAGGTGCATGTCTTGTGGTATCAGGACCAGGCCTCATCAATGCTCTCAGTGGCATGGCAAACTCTAATATGAACTGCTGGTAATTCTTTTATGTTGTCTTGATGGGCTATCTATCTTTAAAAAAAAATTGTGCATTCAAATTTAGTACCTTTTTTCCTGAATGAATATAAGAATTGGTTCTTAAAATCAGGGGTGTAACTAGAAACCACAGGGCTCAGGTGCAAAAACTGATCCTCCCCTATTTCACCAAGCATTATGTCCCACAGTGCCATCTTGGCCCCCCAAACAGCTCGCCTGTGCCATCTTGACCTCCCCAAACAGCTCACCTGTGCCATCTTCGCCCCCAAACAGCTCACCTGTGCCATCTTGGCCCCCCCAAACAGCTCGCCTGTGCAATCTTGGCCCCCACACAGCTTGCCTGGACCATCTTGGCCCCCCAAATGGCTTGCTTGTGCCATCTTGGCCCTCCCAAGCTGCTATATAATAAGATATAATAAGGCAGGACCAACGTAAAGCCAGATTTTGGCATGAGTATGGCATTAATGTGTTACAAAACATTGCTTTTTGTGCCCGCAAACATATTTTAGTGTCGTGTTTCGTATGGAAAGTACGCATCCAACATATTTTTCATCTTATTTTGTACGCTTCCTGTGGTTGTTGCTGAAATGGTCTTAGTTGCTTGCTTACAGTGCTGTTCTTCTTTTTGAATATAGTAGAGGTAAAATTGATAAGATTTTGACTTTAATTAGCCAAAACATAAAAAATCGATGTTTCTAAATTCTAAATTGTTGTATATGTAATATGTAATAATATGCAATAACAGTGCCTATAACCAGGCTTGAGGCACACCAAAGAGTTTATGGGCACAATCATGCTTTGTTCTATTGTCATTGCAAATGGTCAAATTCATGTATTTTTTTAGGCCACTAATAGTGTTGGGAGGATCTTCTGACACCAATCAAGAAACAATGGGGGCTTTTCAAGAGTTTCCGCAGGTACGGCATGTGCTTTCATAACAAATCCCTGTACTGTGCTGATTCTGTGTTATGTATGCATGTAGTGTGTATATATAAATCATATATAAATTGTCTACTAATGTGATCTCCTGTGCATTGAAATCACATATGACATCTTTTCAGTTCAACTCACAGAAACATGTAACTTTTGTTATTAAATGTTCTTTAAAGGAATAGTCACCCCTTTTGTATGGAAAAGTGGAGCAGATAGTGTTTTATTTAAAAAATTATATGAATTAACACACACTACTCAATAATTCCATTTTATTAAAGGTCCGCTCCAGCCCTGTTTTCCTGTTAAATGCATACAGAAACCTTTTTATATCCGTTTGAACACATGGTAACCTCCTCTTATTCACACGTGATGCATAATGACTAACATGTGATGCAATCAAATATTGGAATTTGATGTTTTAGGTTGAAGCCTGTAGACTGTACAGTAAGTTTTCAGCCAGACCAGGTAGCTTGGAGGCTATTCCCGCCATCATCGAAAAGGTATTTTCTAATTAAATTACACTATAGTGTGCAGTATGGGGCCAAGGCATATTGAAGACAAGACAAGTAGGATGGGATGAGATGGTTAGAGGGTGTGGGCGATGGGGTAGCTAGTGTAGATTCATGGCAGGGCTTTGGGAATTGTGAAGGAAATGGTAGGATTATGAAGGACAACTGTGTGGACCTGCTAATACCTAACAACATAGATCTTTTGTTCAATATTCAGGTAGGGGAGTATTGGGGGAACAGCAACCATAACATAGTGACACTGGAAAAATGGGCAAGCGTAAGGACGTGAGCGACTTTGACAAGGGCAGAATTGTGATGGCTAGACGATTGGGTCAGAGCATCTCCAAAACTGAAGGTCTTGTGGGGTACTCCTGGTCTGCAGTGGTCAGTACCTATCAGAGGTTGTCCAAGGAAGGAAAGCGGTGAACTGACTACAGGGTCATGGATGGCCAAGGCTCATTGATGCACGTGGGGGGTGAAGGTTGACACGGGTGGTCAAATCCAACAGATGAGCTACTGCCAGTCAGGGCAGCAAAAGGGCACCTACACAATATTAGGCAAGTGGTCATAATGTTATGGCTGATCGGTGTGTGTATACATATATAACACTATATAAAACACTTTCTACTGTAACCATTATTGTGACTCTTAGGGCTATAGAACACTGCCATGTCCTGATACACACTCCTAATACAAATAAGGAGAATTAGGATCTGAAAAAAGACTGCCCTTCATAGAGAATAACATCTGATATTTTTATGGTGCCATTTTTTTTAATTGACTATTTCTTTTCTTTAACGTAGGCTGTGAGGACAAGTATGTATGGCCGACCTGGAGCGTGTTATGTAGATATACCTGGAGACTTTGTAAACAAGCTTATTGAGAAGAGTGATGTTCGGTAAATACATTTTTCAAAAACAGGATATAATTTTATAAGAATTCAAGTGTGATCAGAAAGTGTTGATATATTACTTAACTTGAAATGCAACTGAACCTTTTGCTAGTATACAACGTTTTAGATTAACTCACCAAGGACGGAAAGCCGCTTCATAGCCTGTCCTGTGGTGCATTTGCACGCAGGAGCATCTCCTATGTGAGTCCTGACATGGACCGCCTGGCTTTCTTGTGCCTAAATGGATACCAAGTGGACCCCACTGACAAAGCCCACGATTGCTGAAAAGTACATCTGGTTAAAACCTGAGATGATCTCAGTGGGGGATGCACCGTAGGATAGGCTATTAAGCAGCCTGTCCTCAGTGAGTTCATCTCAAACTTGTTTTTAATGATATTACATGTTAATGGCCCTTATTTATTGCATTACATGAGCACGGTCTGATTTCCAGGTACATTGAGTCCTGTCTGCCGCCTCCTGTCAGTTTGGCGAATCCATCTGAAGTACACAAAGCCGTGTCCGTGTTACAGAATGCTCGCCAACCACTTGTAATTATAGGAAAAGGTCAGTTACTGTATGCAGCTATATGTATGTTATATGTACGCGTGTGTTTAAGGATATGTCCAGTTAAGGCCCTAGTAGAGATGCTTCCCAAATAAACTGGCAATATGAGGATTCTGGGCAAAGACTTGGGAAGAGTGATCTGGTCACTGACAGTGACTCACCCCTTCTCTTAACCTAGAGTAATGCATGCCAACTTTAATCAATCCCCGCTACCCATTACCCTGATCCTAAGTCCACCCCTGGCATTCTACACTGATCCACTCATGCTAACACCAAATACTAACACACACTCATACTAACACTATGCACTTATATGCACATACACGCATACCAACACCATAGAGTAACACGCACACAAGCGAACAGAATCCATTCACACACGCTAACACCATTTATTCTTACACAGGGTAACAGAATACACTAACATCATACAGTAACACACACTGGGGCTAATGCCATATCCTTAAGCATATACACACTCACTCGCTGATTGCCTTGGTTACCGGCCTTAGTACACTCTAGCATTGTTTTATGTAACTTAATATGTTTATGTTTAACTCCTATAATCGAGTATTTACATTTTTATGTTATTTTTAAAGGGGCGGCCTTTGCACGAGCAGAAAACAGCATCCAGCAGTTTGTGGAAGAATGTGGGCTTCCGTTTTTGCCAACGCCAATGGGTAAAGGGGTTGTACCCGACAACCATCCGAACTGTGCCGCGGCAGCAAGGTCCAGGTATCATTAATACGCTTTTTTTCCTTAGCTCTTAAATTGCATTCTTGTCATTGTAAATAAAATTAAAAATGAAACACTCACACTGTTAATGAACAGGTCAACGGAGAGCGCTTTATATTGGCCCTGCACATATGTATTCAATGTTATAATATCCCCTCTAAGATGCCATTTTTGTAGCGGATATAGCTGCAATTTTTTAGTCTCTAACTAAGATCTTCCAATCCCCTTATTTAGTTTTGTAGCCCCTTTTTTTTTCATTACACAAACCTATGATGTAATCTTGTCGCACTAGTGCTCTGCAGCATGCCGATGTTATATTGTTGCTGGGTGCGCGGCTCAACTGGATTTTGCACTTCGGTCTCCCACCTCGGTTTCATCCAGATGTGAAAATTATTCAGGTACGATTTTTTTATAACATGCATTGGATGGACAGGGACAAAAAACTGCCTGCCTCGTTTACCATGTAGGAAACCATTAAGAAAACAGAGTAACATTTTTCATTTATGTTTTATATTAATTTTACATAAAAAAACGCACATTAGGTATGTGTTGCTTTTACATAAATTTTCAGTACCTAGTGCCTTTTATTCTGCCTTTGAAAGTATTTGGTGTTTTTGCTTAGAAACATTGACAATTTGAAAGCAAACACCTACTTCCTAAATATAGTTGTAAAAATAGTTCTCAGCCCTTAGTATCTTCCTAATGTGGAGAATAAACTATTGCAGAACACCCTGGAGGAATTCTCGATTGTAAGCTTGTATCAGCAGGTCCCATCTCATTTTTTAAATTGTAATGTGGGTCTTGTTTACCCATTGTACAGCACTGCGGAATATGATGGTGCTATACAAATGGTGCTATACTTAGCAGTCCGTTCTGTGTTAGCGAATTTTTATTTTCTCCCACAGGTTGATATTTGTGCAGAAGAGCTCGGTAATAATGTCAGGCCGGCAGCTTCCCTTCTGGGTGATATTGATGCAGTGACTCAACAGGTAATAAGGAATGGCATGAGTATAGTAAATAGCATTGTATAGTAATATAGTGTAACACCACTTTTTTGTATGTAATAACTCATCACAGCCAGATCTGAAAGGCAATAAATGTGGCTATTCTTAAACAGAGGAGTAATAGAAGCATAGTATCTAGCTTTAGTAAATCTAGCTTTAAAAAAATAACGATTCTAGGGCAAATAATCAAATTTGGAACCATTAGCTGATTTGTAGGGGAATTTAGCAGTTAGATGAAGGTATACTTTTTTGTTCTTTAACGAAAGTTGGCTCTTGGTTAGATATTTCTGTGTAAAGGAGAGCTGGACAGAAGACTGTATTCTTTCCTTTAGCTTTTGGAACACACGAGAAAAACTTCCTGGAAGTACCCATCCAATTCTGCTTGGTGGGAAAAACTGAGGGCGAAGATTAAATCCAATGAGGAAAACACAAAGGTAATGGATACACCACGAATATCCTGTATTTCTTAAGAAATATCAAAGGGGAAAGTATTGTGTTGCATATATAAAATAACTATTATTATTTCTTTTTTTTGTGTTGTTGCACCCAGACCTACGATTGCAAAGGGTTCCGTCTGCTCCACTGTGGTTCTTGTTTGTGCAGACTGATAGGATAAAACCTAATACTCTGATCTACAGACCTCTACAGTATAAGTGTTACTATTTCAAGGGACTGCAGAGCACTAGAAAGGTCAATGTCCCAAAGAGGTGATCTGCACCTGGTAGAGCAGACCAAGGGCTGCCACTCTAGAATAGAACACGCCGCTGATTAAAGGCTTGTGTCTTGTATTCAGAAAAAAAAAATTCCTAGAGTCCGGGACCATATCTACATCACATTAGCCACAAATCCTTTTGGTTTCTCCCTTGCCCAAAAAGAGATTGAGCGGGTGTAGTTGAGGAACCGCATCCATAAGGCATTTGCCTGGAGCATCCCTTAGGGAGATAGAAACCCATGTGTGAAAGGTGCCAACTAGTTATCCTTGTACACGATCAAGGAAGGAGTCAATTAACAAACATGTCAAGTTGTTTTCTTCTCTTTATCTCATAAAGCTACCTGTTAACTTCACTGGTTTCCATAGGGAGGACTGTTGTGTGGCATACTTTTCTCTATTTGCATAGTTTTTTGGGTCCCATATTCCTTGTAGTCCTTGTTTTCAAGATACTAATCCAACATATAAACCCATGTCATTGGTTAATACTTGTCCCCAGAAATATACCCGTTTTTTTGGGTGGCACCCAGAGTTCTGATGTTATTACCCCTTCATGTAGGGGAACATTAATCATCAGAAGCCAACTTTGTAAAGAAGGACCCTGCCATCATAATGGTTGAAATTCTAATCAGAGGATTCACAATAAGGCATTTTAGTACTAATTTGGCTCAGCTCCTGGCTGCTGTGAAAAAAGATTGGTAAAATATGATCTGATTGATTAACATATCCAACAATCATATTTGACACCAGGTTTTGGCTGCCCAGACAAAACTTCCAATGAATTATTACACTGTGTTTGGCTATGTGAAAGAGTCCCTGCCTAATAACTGCGTCATTGTGAGTGAAGGAGCCAACACGATGGACATTGGCCGGACCGTGCTACAGAACTATTATCCACGTCACCGGTAAACAGTGTGTTCATGGCTATTCCTGTTTAACTTGCACATAATGTCCCATATTTCAATAATTAATCTAATTACCCATGCCTAAAATGTCACATTTTTTTAATCTGACAGTGATGACAGTATAACCACTCGTATACCATGTTACATGTTTTATGAAAATAGTTTTAAAAAAACCCTCTTTTATCTGATTCTTTATATTCTGGGTCATTGTGAATACTATTTCGTTTAGTTTTGTATATTGTGATGCTCCACAGATTAGATGCTGGCACATTTGGCACGATGGGAGTTGGCCTGGGGTTTGCCATAGCAGCAGCAATGGTAGCCAAGGAGCAGAGCCCTGACCAGAGAGTGGTCTGCGTGGAAGGGGACAGTGCTTTCGGCTTTTCTGGCATGGAAGTGGAAACCATATGCAGGTAAGAGTCCTTTATATAGTTGCTTTTACTGGTACATGTGTGGTGTACATGGTAAAAGCCATTACCTGGTTTATAATGATCCAAAAGCAACAGGCCAAAGTTAGAAACTGAGTGTATGTATAAATATATATATATATATATATATATATATACACACACACACATATGTATCTGGTTATTTACAAAAAAGAGGAATAAATTCCATACATACTACCTAAAAATGCAATTTAAAATGTAATAGAAAAAACATCTTAATTACCAAAACTGAAATTGCAAAAAGTAATTCTGGTGGAAACCCCCAGAGCAACCAGTTGGATATTCTTTCCACTTTGTATTTCTTTGCAGGAGGATTATGCTTTATACACAACATCAAGTCATTACAATCGCACAATAGATGACCTGTTTTAGTTACATACTTGGCAATATTGTAGGTAGATGTTAGTATCTGCAGGAAATCAGAAGACTGGTTAGAAAAGCGGTTAAAAAACAAACTTGGAAGATGCAGATTTAAAAATATACAAAGTAGAAAGCTGGTATTGATGGTGGAAATCGCACTTTTATGGTAATTCCATAATTATTCCCAGAAATTAAGTATAAAAGCTTGGTACGGGAAAATCTGTTATTGCAATAAGTTGTAACGACTGAGGATGCTTAATATGCCGGTAGTGATTCAGCTTTATTGCTCCTGTCAAATGTATTCTTAAAACCAATCGGGGAGGAATAGGTGGATAGATGCTAAATGAATCTAGATAGCCTGTAATAAATAAGATTTACAGACAATTTTCCAACCTAGGTTACCTTTACAATGAAGTAAGGCCTTCTCCGACTCTGTCATAGCCTATCATCTCCCTGTTGATCCCCTGTGCCTTCGCTCGACCACTTTAGTTGGCTACAAGGATCGGCTCTTGCGGGCCCCCATGAAACGTTTGGCCCTGGGCACCTGCTCTTTTTTCCCTGCTCATAGGAATAGTCATCACAAGAAAATGTTTTTGCTGTTTATTTGACCGCTGATGTTACTGATCACAGTAGTTCTAAAGAGATCTTTCCCTTCCAGGCATAACCTGCCCATCATTATCATCGTTGTCAATAACAATGGAATTTACAATGGATATGATGAGGATACTTGGACAGAAATGTTAAAATCAGGGGATCCAGCATCAATGTAAGTACTTAACATTCTCGGTTTGGAAAAATGTTTTTCCCCACAGCTCTTAAACAATTAACATTGAATTACTAGATGTATTCACTAAAAACATGTTTTGTCAGAATGCACACCACTATATACATTTTTAATCTACTAGCGTAATAATACTACTACTACTAATAATAATAATAATATTGAATGTGCAATGGTTTAGCAGCAGAATTGGGCTGTAATTGGTATGTTAATAAGTGAAGACACCCCAATCCATAATGAAAGGAACAGACAGTATAATTGAGATCACGCTGACCGGTTAAATGTCCATACCGGCTTTTTTTTAAGGAATTCTTCAATTTTCCATGGGACTTGGTAGTTAGACTATATACAGTCATAAATTGTATAATTTTCAAATGTCGCCGCTGACAGGCAGGGAATAACTCATTTAGAACATTTTCAGCATTGCTGCCTCATGTGTGCTTTTCCTCTCGTTTTACTTTTCCATTCGCTTCTTTGCAGTGCGCCTCCTTTGTCTCTTAAACCAAACGCTCGCTATGAGCAGGTGATGACTGCCTTTGGAGGAAAGGGATACTTTGTTCGTACCCCCGAAGAGTTACAGCAAGCGCTAAAAGCCAGCTTTGCGGAAAAGCGTTTACCGTCGCTTATCAATGTCATGATCGACCCGCAGTCAGATAGAAAGAAGCAGGTAATTTTAAAATTGGACTGCAAGATATAACACTTTTTTTTGCCTTTTGCTCAGCTGTTATGTGGTTTTGTACTTTGTGTACATTGTGTAAACAGTTTTATAATATAAGTTCAATTTAGAAATATTTTAGTTGTGGAATATTTTGTAGATATTTTTTTGTAAAAAAAATACATAGATCCATTCTTCAAGTTATATTACTACACTACAAATAAGTTTGAGCAAACAAGTAACACAATGTTCGACAGTGATTTCACGTGTTGACCTCGAAGGTTTAGATGTAATGTAAGACAATTTCCACAGTGATAAGGCTATAAGATATATATATTTCTGGCAGCCTTTAATTTCTGCTTTCCTATGTGCTATAAGTGATGATATATCGCAGTGATATATCGCACCGTCTGCATGTACTTACACGTGGCATGCTTTTTACAGTGTTATATTGTGTAAGGATTTCTCTTCTTAACAGGATTTATATTGTACACATGTGTTTTTTCAGGAATTCCACTGGCTGACTCGTTCCAATCTGTAATTGACAATATCTCCAAAAAGAATTTCTGTAACACAAGAAGATATTAGAGGATCCATTCATGAATTACAAAACCAAGAAAGAAAATTGGCAGCGCACTTGCTTTTTTCCCCAAAATGTAACTAACTTTGTCTTCGGAGCGACAAGTAACAACACAATGTTTAAAGGGGATTTCTCATGCTGAGCCTCCAAGCTGATAACATTAGCTTTTAGAAAATTATGGAATAAAATTTGTAATTTAATTTTTTGTAAATTTGAAACAATGCGTGTGGATTTTTCTTTTTACTTAAGTGTCTTAGCAGCGGGACAAAAAATAGCGTTGCTGCTATGTTTTAGGATATACATGTTTCTCTGGAAGTGGAGTAAATGCCATTAGGTTGTTCTGATTATTTATTTTATTTTTTGACTTGCAATTCCACGTATTTCTAGAGGGAGGAAGCCTAAACTTGACTGCACATTTTTTTTAACAAGTTGTACCTATGCAATAATATTTCAGGAGTGCAAATGTCTTCTGAACGTGATGATTCGGTATGCTAGTGTACCAAATGTGTTTTAAAGCTAGAAATAGAGGACCTGCTCCATTTGTTTTTGCCCCTTGGGAAATGTTTCTCAAGTCAGGAGTCATAAAAAAAGCTTTTTTGCATCCCAAAACAAAATAGTTTGAGGACATTGGTTCATGAGGAAATACCCCAAAACATTTTCCAAAGTAGGGATGAAAAAAATCTTCAAAATAGATTTGCTATATTTCTGCTGTATTGAAGGTGGCCACTAGAGGTCAGTACTAAACAGCTTAAATTTAAATTAAATATTTTTTATTGTACTAAATGCATAACAAGCCAAATAATATTGCATAGCAACAGAAAATGGATATAAGCTTTATCTGTATATATATATATATATTTATTTTCACTTTTCTGAAGTGTTTTAAAAACTTTTATATTATCCTTGGTTTCCATTCTATGCTGGCTAAACATCAGTGTTCAGATCAGTTTTACCAGGGAAATAAGTCTTCTTGATGTTGCAAATATTTGTAACTGATTCCAGAACTTTAACAGAACTGTTTGGTTCCTACACCAAAAGGTAAAAAAATATAATTAAAATAGCAATAAATTAAAGTAACCTTTTTTGTGAATCCTTGTTTATTCCAGCATGTAGGATTCAGACAAAAATCACATAAAATATATACATACCTGACAGGGCATTTTAGTTTTTATTCAGATGTGTAGGATTTGACTTTGTAAGAATAGAAAGGTGAAATCGACCAGTCACGAAGAGGTATTAGAAGAAAGAGATAAAAGGGTTGGAGGGTAATTAGAGAGGCCACCAGAGTTCACTAGATCCATACAGCTATTATTGAAGTCAAAGATCCCCGAGTCACATCACAGCTCAGAGCACATTAGGTCACATTTGGAAACTATTATGCGGTTGGAATGGACAATCATTGTCAATTACATACTAAAAGGTTTGAGAACACAACCAAGAAGGACAGCAGCAGGCTTAATAACCTGCCCTATGGTGTATTTGCGCTTGGGCATCTCATGTTTTAGCTCACTTGTGCCATTGCAGGGGAAAAATCCCCGTCAACATGAAAGCCTGATCCAGTCCATCATGGCGGTCCAGAACCATGGGTCTTTGGTGGAGTGCAGTTTGTATCCCTTCTGGGCACTAGTGAGCAAGGAGGATGTCTGGATTGCGTGCTTTACATTGTCTTCCCGAGCCCACGCCGTTGTTTTCACATCAATAGAGAGCATGTAATTGACAGTGATAATGTGGTTAGATTTGCTTATTTATTCCTATCTATTACTAGCCATGTGTTCAGCTTCTTACCGAAACTCATATACTGGAACAGAGGAAAAAAAACCAGTGCATGGTACATGTTTTAGAGGGTGAAGGGGGATGCTAAGCCCTCGTTCTCTCAGTACCGCTATTTCTATGAAAATAAAATTCAAAATTATAACAATCATTTTAATCAAATTTATTTTGTATTTATAAATCAACGTGATCCCCTTAAGCTAGAAGAAAGGAGCTTTGTGTAGTTAATAACTGGTACCAGCTACTAATAAATAATTAAATAATCTTTTGCGTGACCATTCATTATAATATGTATCTAAAAATGCTTTTACTCAAACTGATATTTCCTGTTACTGTATTGCGGCTAACATTTTAAAATAGATAGTCATCTAGATGTGCTCAGTAAGTGACAGTGTTTTACTAGTGCTGTATTATGACATTGCTGGATTCTGATGACATCATAATACACTGAGCTCAGTTGTCCTTCAAACATCTACCAGATCTCTTCTTTGTAGATCATATATTTTAGTAAGTAGGGAAAATAATGATTCACTGCTGAAAAATGTATAGAACAGAAACCTACTACAAGGTAGGTCTGTAAAAAAAAGTTTGCCCAGACTACTTGAAAATATCCTGGCTACCTACTGAATATTTACCAGTGTATGTGGCATGTAGAGTAGGACATTCCAGCTCTGTATACTAATGATACAGATCCATGGTCCAGGCCTCTAAATATCTATGTTTCATGATTAACATAAATTAGAAGCAAATGATTTGAAGTCAAATATGAAACAATCAGTCTGTCTATTCTGCCATTTTTCTGGAGTTTTATCAATAAATGGGAAATTTCCATCTTAATTTCAGTCAGTTGTATTCTTCCATAGATGAATAGTCTTGTCTTGGTGCCAACATGTGATCTCATGGCATTAATTTATTAGTGAATAGGAAATACAGTTAATATTTTATATAATATTTAGCATACATTTTACAAAAACTAGCCTCACCCGGTGTACATTTTAACTAATGATTAATTTTACACACATAGTCATGTGATCACCGTGAACTGAGTTCTCACTCACCAAGTATTAAACTCAATTCATTAGGGTGACTGAATGACTCCTTTAGGAAAGCATTGCTAGTGAAAAAACATAGTAAAACGCTGTAGGAACCTCTTTTTTTTAGAACCTTTTAGGCATTTTCAGGACAGCTCCTATTGTAAAGGTATTCAGAAGTTGACTGCAGTTGGCTACTCGTGCTTGCATGCCAAGTAGAGGAGAACAGCTGACGCTAATCCGGCTTCATTTTGGTATTTTCCAGGGCTCTTCACAATGAGGGGCACATTATGTTATTTTTAATAGTGTGTATTACTTTTATAATCTTTTAATAAGTCCCAGTGGAAAATAAATATACATCTGTTTAACCTGCAAGTCACTAAGGGTTCATATACAAACTGGTGTCGCTGGTGGGGAGAAACTATTTTCAATACCTATAGGTTAGGATTGAAGAACGGTGAAGAGCAAATGCATTTAAGCTTCTTAGAATGAAATAATTGTAGAAACCAAGGTTATTGTTTACTGCCTATTGGCGCTGTTGAAGCATCCAACTCAAAAACTCGTCTACTAGTTGGCTGTTAAAGAGAAAGAGGATGGCGGCCATCATTCACACACCTGGTGTACTTCTCAAAGTAGACCAACCGGTACTCTCCCTTTCCAAGGCGATTGGCTTTATATAGGGGCAGTGCTATCTTCACATAGGGGTGGGGCTAACCACAAATATGGGCAGGACTAGCCCCAGTGAGCCATTAAAAGAGGGAACTGGGCTGGGAGCAGAGGGAAGTGGGTGGTAAGTAGGCGGGACGGAGAAATTAAGTAAGCATAGTCACACACACCACTCTCTTATTCTGGATAAAGAGGAAGCCGCCCAGAAGTAGGGGGAAGGAGGGCTGATCATTTGGCTGGGAGGAAACCCAAAGGCCCAACACAGTGTGAACAATACAAATGCACAAAATGTTGGCTGCACAAAATTGGGGTCCCACAACAGAAGCCCGAAAAAGGCCCAGACATGATGTAAATTTCTGTGTTGCACTACGGGTGAAACACACAAAAAAGACTACTGGAAGTGGCCCAAAACTTTCAAATCAGAGCAGGAAGTAAGAATTGCAGTTGAATATGAATTTCTCCCACATGAAAGAACCTATTGTAACATTCAGAAATACATAAAAGTTTACATATTAACCAAAAGATTGTAGATTGCATATTGTATTTTAAAGAAGAAGTTAAAAGCATGACCGAGGCATTAAATAGGCCATCAGGAGAGGAAAGCAGAACAGAAGGGTTTAGGTTTCACAGAGGCACCAAAAAAGGCACACATAACAATTTACCAATAGAAGCTCATTGTCTAATTCTCCTAGAACTCAAAAAGCAGAAGATCCCAACCCATAAGAAAAAGATTCCATATTCATGTATTTCCACTTTTTAAATGATTGACACCGTGAAGGGGTTTTGCATTACACAATACCATGAATGATGTTTCTAATGATGAGTTCAGCTCTCATTCATTCACAGTGTTAAATTCAGAAGGGCAGGTGGAGCAGTACATTTAATACAGCTCTCCTTATGTAACATTTGTTTTTCAAGCATTGCATTGCTGCCTGCCTTCACTAATGGTGTACCAATTTTTAACCGATTAGGATGTTCTAATTTTACGTAGAAAAACATGTGCTTAAAAATTCCAGGAAGTGCCCAAAGCGTACGGTTCTTCTGTATGTACTCTCCATTCTGTAATAAACAACACCTGCAAATTGCATAGTTAAATTCCACAAGCTTGTAGTACTTGGATTCTTTGATGGACCTCATTCAAATGGTGGTATAGTGATCCTACAAATGGGAGGACACACTGCTGTCTTTACACCTACAGAATGCTACCATATACCTTTCAACATATTAAATGGTGAATGTAAAATACTTTTATTATTTTAGGGGGGTATGATTGTTGCAGAGTGTTCCAAGAATAATTATGCAACTCCACAACCTTCTATGTGAGTTATGTTAAAGTGGATCCAGAAACCTGTATTCTCCATATATGAGATTTCCCAAGCAATTGGTGTATCCAAAACAGCATTGCGCAATAAGCACTAGTGGTTAAGTACACTGCTAAAAAGGACGATGAAAGCATGGTGCCAGTGCAGGTGAGCGGAAAGGGTGATTCACAAGTCAACAAGCCCCAATGCACCATTGACTATAATATAAATATAGGAAGGGTGGATCTGGCCAATGTGTATAGCCGTAACTTGTACTTGCTAAAGTACACAGCCTGAACATATGTACAGGTCTCACACATTTGTGCCCCTGAATACAGTGCAGAACCATCTCTTGAAGTGGTCATATCACCCATCATTCAAGTTACTGGTAACTTGGTACACTGTGCATACACCCAACATTTTTTTCTACTTACGTATGACAATTAGCCACTTAGCCTGAGACAAAGTCGAAATGTATCCCTGACTTTTCATTTCTGGGGGATTTTTAACACGATATGTATCTATAATTAACATATTTAGAAATTGATTTTACAATAAGAGACTTTCAACACAGAGTTCCCACTTACAGACCTTTTGTTCCATAAATAATCATAAATAGTGGTTTACATGACTTAACAGGGAAGCTCTGTCCTTTTATATTTAATGGCATAATGCATCCCTGTGTAGTCTGCTTTATATTTAACCTCTCTAGATTTAATTCCCATGTTGCGGAATTTTTACACTAAAATAGATATCTCTGACTCATCCCATGAAAAAACAATGTGTCTTTTAATAAAAGATCTATTTACAGCCTTTGGAACAGACGACTCTCAGCACATTTTCTAAGATAACCTCTATCTTTTTGGTCAGCTTGGTTTTCTAGAAATATGGAAAGGCTTTTAGTCATATCATCCAGGCTAGAGCTATGACCTAATGCCAATGATCCACTGCAATGCCCTGGTTTCGAACATTTATAGTCCCTAATTTGCATTTCCCCCAATTCCATTATGTTGACAGGTTTCAGGCACCATTTTGTCCAATACCAGTTACATTGTATATTCCCTTTATGTATCCCATTTTTATGTATCATAATGTATACCAAAACATGCTTGCCATGGTACATTGTCGGAAGATCTTTGGGGCAAATATGTTTTTCGGTCTCTGTGTGCCAGGGAATATTAAATCAAAGACATTTGCTAATAATGGTGGAAAACAATGATTCTAACAATTGGCCTTATGAAAAAATACAATCCTGATGGATGTTAAAAATGTTCTCCAATTAGATTTGAACTTCGATATTACAGTGAAAAAACACACCAGTTTGGGAAATAGACATCAAATTCTCCAGTCTGAGAACTTTTTTGCTCTATCATGCTACTGAGCTTTGTACTGTGCAGAAGAAGAAGCGCACACCTTAGAAGCCAATTCTAGAATAGGCACAGATCTCCCATTTTAGGCCATCATTGCAAACCCCCCTTTAGCAAAGTAAATGTAAGGGAGGAACAGAAATATGATGGCTGAAGGCTCTGATTGTTGAGCTTAGCAAACAGTTGAATCAATGCATGGACAGTCTATAGTACCGTATTTGCTCGATTATAAGACAACCCTGATTATAAGACGACCCCCAAAATCTGAATATTAATTAGGAAAAAAAAGAAAAAGCCTTATTATAAAAGATGACCCAATAGAAAAAAGTTTACCAGTAAATATGTAATTCATGTAAACATATTTTTTAAATAAAAGCTATGATTGAGAAAAATATTTTGTTTTTATTTCGTTTTTATTTCCAACCTGCCCCCCCAGTTATGCCACATCTGCCCCCCAGGGCTTGCCAATCTGCCCGCCTTATACCCCCTATATGCCACTGTGCCCCATGATATGCCTTTTAACCCTCTAAATACCACTGTGCCCCATGATATGCCCTTTAACCGTCTATATGCCACTGTGCCCATGATATGCCTTTTAACTCTGTAAATACCACTGTGACCCATGATATGCCCTTTAACCGTCTTTATGCCACTGTGCCCCATGATATGCCTTTTGACCCCCTATGTGCCACTCTACCTCCAGAAATTACTTATACCCCTATATGCCACTCTGGCATTTAGGGGGATAAAAGGCATATTATGGGGCATGTTGATATAATACGGGATCATAAAGATATCTTCAATTCTTTGTTGAAGTAATGTAAGGACAGCCATTTTGTTCCAGGATTACATTTTATATTGCTGATTTGCTGTAGTATGCTTTGGAGGTCACAGGTTCAAACACTAGAGACTCGCGCTATTATGTAAACAACGCAGGTACTGTCCAGCTGACAATAAGATTCTTTTGCCATCTTTGCTGTGGGACTATAGGAAACACATTTAAATTTCCTTGAAGTCCCTTTGCCATGCTTTTTGATGGGTACCTGAGTTCAAAAACATAATTCCCACTAAAAAACACAATGGTAAAACAGATTGATAATAATGCAAATGCTAAATTGCTTTCAGTAAGTGTCAGTCAGGGTTTTATTTCAGATGATACATACACCCTTTAACATTGACATTTTTTTCCCTGCAGTGACAAGCGCACCTCATTCCATACATGGTGGGAGTTTGTTCATTCGTTTAGCTTTTGGAGAGAGCTCTTCTGTCTTCTTTATTCACTTGTAAGTACAAGCGTGATAAACATACAGATTAATAAGGCCAGCCAGAAGATAATCAGCCAGCTTTGCTTGACAGCTAAATGCTGCCTCGATACCAAAAACTAATTGGAAAAAATTGCCCTCATTAGCTATTTCTTCCCACTTTTTCCCCCGGAATCATTTTATACCGTGACTCTATTGCCAGTTTCCTGCCTGCTTTCATTCACCTACAAAAATCAAAATAGTACCATAACATTTTATATGTTATCAATCCATGCAAGCATTTTTTCATAGTTAAATGTCCATTTGAATTTCGTACAGGATATGTAATATGCCCTTTTTTATGGATGTAAAAAAGCAGTTTGACTGGGAACGGGGAATGCTTTATATCTTACCGTACATAAGGCCCCAGAAATGGAGATCGACAAAATCTTTCACCCATCTTCAAAAATGAGTACACAACCATTAGTTCCTGCTGTCGTTTGCCTCTTAGTTGTTGTGACATCATGACACGTGCAATAAATAAATGTGAAACATGGCAATGTGCCTCTGGAGCTGTAGCTTTTCCTAAAGGTAAGTCACTGATTTCATTTTTTATTCTTTAGTGAATACCTATTACAAAGCACTTTAATATACATTCTTTGTTGAGGATCCTGCCTGGGACACTGGACTGTCCCTATAAGCGTTGTGCATTCTTAGCTTGCACTTTTTGTACATTTTTGTCAAAGTATGCCATCTGTTGAGAAACCTGTCCTGCAGTCCATCTCTGTGTTGAGGATCATTTAGACGTACTGATGGATGTGGTCCTCCATAATGTTTTGTAAGCAAAATATTCTCAGATACTTCCAAGCGGCTACAAGCTATTAAGAAGATCAAATGAATTGAACCTATGTTTTGCACTGATTTAAGGCAGCTATAGGAGGAAAGTGAGATTCAATGTCTACAGTTCTTATTCTGAAAATAAATTGCCTTATCTTTCCCATTTTGACCCCAAAAGGGGACATACTAAGACATTTTGAGCAATGCTGCTTACAACTTTGCGTGACTAGTTTGGGCAATGCCCTTTTCTATTCCAGTATGGCTGTGCCACAGGGTGCAAAGAAAGGTCCAGAAAGATATGGTTGGATGAGTTTGGTGTGAAAGAACTTGACTGGCCGCACAGAGCCCTGACCTCGACCCCACCGAACACCTTTGGGATTCCCACAGAAACACTCCAAAATGTTGTGGAAAGCCTTCCCAGAAGAGTGGAAGCTTTTATAGGTGCAAAGGGGACCAACTACAAGTGAATGTCTATGTAGTTAGAATGCAGTGTCATAAAAGTCTCTGATGCTGTAATGGTCAGGTGTCCCAATATTTTTGTCCATACAGTGTGTGTATAATGTATATATATATAATGTATACGATATGGATGCTCTGAAATGCTCCTTTTTCTCTGCGCAGTGTAATAACACGCTCTGTGCAGTCAGAGTTAAATATAACTGGTCTGCAGCAAGGAGAACAGCTACTGAGAATGATTAGAATTCCTCATTGCTTAAGGACACAGCCTGGAAGAGAAATTCTTACAGTGGGATAAAGGAAAGAGTCAAATCGACTTAAAGCCCAGGAAAATGGACTGGGAGCTCACAGCCACTCTGCAGCCTGGCAGAGAGAGTATAGGAGGGGGCAGATACCACACATAGAGGGTGGACACAGGCACACTCAAGGTGGCAGACACAGAAGCCAGCATTCAGACACACACACCCACCCTCTGGGTGGTGGCAATGGGAGGGTGCTGTCACTGACACACACACACACGTTTACACATGCACTAGCACACACTGAGTCAGGGGGCTTCCCTCACTGCTGCTAACATGATTGCCTTCAACCTGATCGCAATGGGATTTTACCTCCAGCTCTTTTTCTGTCTGGTCCTTTCTCAGGCTTCCTTCCTGGACAGTGTCTTCCCAATCCCTGCAGGTAAATGCTGCATTTGTGTGTCAATGCTACACCAGCTGCATGGTTGGTGCAGGTTGTGCAGGGGCTGCAGGCATTCTATATGCTGACCCATGTACATGCTGTGCATATATGGTGGGACTGTGTGGATAGCATGGTCATCCCCCTAGAGCTTTCTCCATTTCCTTTTGGGATTTCCTGCTCCTGGCACCAGGAGCTGCAGTACTTGCCTTGCATGTTTCTTTCTATTTTGGTCAGGGGATAGCCAGGGTGTAGAAGCTGAGAAAGAGACTAGAAAGTCAGTACTAAATTGTAAATGTGAGTCTATTAATACACCCTTGACTGACCTCATTCATTCCTGCAAGCAGGACTCTGGATCCCAGTGAAGTAAACATGGTGCTGATTACTCTAAATTATTATTAAATGTAGTCCAAAAATCCTTCCTGGTCTGGATCTATAGGGGAACTCAGAACCCTTAATATTTATCATATACTCAGAGGTGTGCTTTGATTTTGTAGTAAGCCCAAATATAGCTTATCCAATGTTAATGGTGGGAAATTATATATTATTTTATTTTTGAGGTGACACAATACAAACAAAAAAATCCAAAATATTTATCACGCTTTTTATATTTTTAAGTGACATAATGAATGTACTACCTAATGTGTTTAGTTAAGTTTAAAGTGTCACATCCCTACATTCTTCAAATATATTCCATATTACATATATGATAAACTTTGTTTTATGGATCATGGTGGATTATGTATTATTAACAGTAAATAATGATATGCATATTCTGAAAATGTACAATTTATATTGTGTAATATGGAATATTTATTTACTGTACCAATGATTTAAACAATAATGTAATATCTTGTTTGGGTGATGATAATCAATGGATCAAGAAAACCCAACTACTGCAAGTAACATGGGTGTTTAATATATCCGGTATCTATCCGGTATATATGTAAATGCCCCGATAGAGAATTTTTAATAATGTTGTTTTAAAAGCCATTTCTTAGCACTGCATCACAAAGACCAAGCATCCAGATAATTAAGGTTGTCTATTCTGAAGGGTGACTGTTTAATTTTCTCCAAAGCCACTTCTCCATTTCAGTTTTCCCTAAAGTTTTCAGATTTTACCCTGACTTTCTACCTATATAATATTCCACAACGTCTCTTAGATGTAAATATTTGAAATTAAAATATACACTAGATTAAAAACAATTTATTATAGTCAATGGTTGCTTCATTATTCATTCTCTAGTCTCAAATTTGTTATTAAACTATGTATTATTTTGTTTATGTTTTGTTTTGTTTTCCAGTTAGGTCATTTAAATATATAAAATGAAAGGGTTTTTTTTTAGTGCAGTGCAGGGTGCTAAGTCGTGGTTTAGTAAAATCAATAGTTATCTACAATTCACAAAAAAAAATTCAGCCATATATTAAAACACATTACCTCTGCTTTTCCAGAAATTAAATGCACCATGTTGGCGTGTGTGTGTGCACATACTCTATTGATATTACACAATAGTTTGTTGTTAACATGAAACCTATCATTTTTTTTAAATGCCATTATAAATATAAGTATATTTGTTCATGGAATTTGTGTACATCTTATTAAGTTTGTGTATGCCGGTGAAGATACCAGTAATATGCAATCCATTATGCTTCTTTTGCCTGAATGAAGGCACCGATAGGTGTGGCTTGATCACTGCAGGATTTCTTCATCTCCACCTGATGACTTTGATAAATGGAAACATTCACCAGCGATTTTAAGCGAATCTAGAATTTGATATTAACCGTTCAGCAAAGATATTTGTGACACATCAAACAGCTGGAGTTTTTACATTAAATTAACGGGCTGCCCTGAAACAGTTTCATTATTTTTAAAGCTTCTCCTCCAGTCGATAAATAGCAGTCTACTGATACTGAAACCTGTATGATTTATTATAATTCTATGAATGAAAAAAAAAACATATAACAAACATACAACCAAATATATCTATATTATTAATATATAAAACATATATATATAACATATATATATATAGTGTATATATACACACCAATTCATTAAGTGTCAGAGAAGTGAACTATTCATATATGAAATATATATATAATATTTGGCGGTGTGTTATATATATCTCATACCACCAAATATATCATATATATGAACTGAATATATAAATGTGAATTGGTCATTTCTCTGGCACTCAATGGATTGGTGTATAGATAGGTAGGTAGATAGATAGATAGATAGATTGATCGATAGAATATAATTCATGTTGCTGTACAATATCCTTTTGAACATTGGCAGGGAATGGGTTGATGGTCATTATATTAGTTTAATTTAGACCGGCAGCATTGATTTTTTTTAGACTGCAGAGCATAGGCCTTCACTGGCTTGAGAAATCAATTAAAGGTTTTTACATGTTGGTTCCATGCATCGGTGAATGTTTTTTATATGTTCTTAGTGAGGTTGGTTATGATCAGTGTGGTTGAGTGGTAAAATGTCTGGATTATTAAGCCTTTGTAAATATTGGATAGCTCGCACACTGTCATATCACTGAGCTAGAACATGAAGTTTTTACATAATCGGTCACACTGCAGTGCCTTTATGCACACAATAAAGGTGGTTTAGATATTTAAAACAGTTACTTTCATAAAAATGAGATTCATTAAAAAAAAACATACCTGACCGATATGCCATGCCCGTTTATTTTTTTTAAATTTCCTGTGTGCAAAGACACTATAAAATAAGTTTATAAATTAAAATGACAGCTATGTTTATTCATTATTATATAGCATTTGGTAACCTCCACATGTGTATCTAAACCTTGGCAGATATAGTCTTATAAATTGCATGTTTTGCTATTTTTGTTTAAAATACAAGAGATATATAGAGATGTACATATTGTCCCAAACTATTTCAGCAAAACTGATATTAATATCAACATTTGTAGATCAATATAAACAATTTGCCTTTGACTTGAAAGTCATCTTAACGCTACTCGTTGGATCTTTATGATTTTTCCCTATTAATTTTCTTAATTTTTTGGTGGAAGCCGGTTGGCTCGATCAGCCTCAGAAGGGTAGCGTAATGGAAAAAGGTGAGTTTAGTTCAGGGAATGAATTCATTACAGACCACCATCTGCCTCTGAGCTTAACTTCACTACCGTAAAATAGTTTACAAATTTAATTTAGCTAAAAACTTTAAAGTTCACAAAGCTCTACACAGAACCATAGACCTTGACATTCCACTGGTCCATCTTGTCTAAACATTCTGAAATAATTGCAGAGAAGCAGATGTGTACTTACTGGATCACATTCATACCATGGACATGCATACTGGTTTTGACACAACATGTAGATTCTGCATGCTCCTTGTGGATGCTGTTGTGTTGCACAAACACACCGGTAGACATTGCCTCCTTGATCAAAGATAGAAGTACGTATTTTATCAAAGTAGATGTGTGTTTTGTTGGGAAAAGCCAGCTGAGAACTCTGGTGGAGATAGCTGGCCATTGGGACATATGTCTGATTATGACTGTTTCTCAAAGATCTGCTAACTTTTCCCATCTATATGGCAGTAGGATTTTTTCGCCAACATTATAATTTTTCTCCTACTACACTGATTTGGTTGACGGTACGTAAGAACCATTCCTTAGACCTTAATTAGTCCATGGTTTTGCCTTAGTTTCAGGATAGCTTTATGCCTATCCCATGTATGTTTATATTCCATCACTAAATTAGCCTCTTCAATTAAGTGTATAGCCTTGTATGTCTTTGTTATGTAAAAAAAGGTAAAGCAATCCATCCACAACAACGAGCACACCCTAAATCAATAATAAATACAATTAAGGGAAAAAATAAATCACATGTCAGTACTGGTTGTATGGAGAAGACCCTGCTTCTCTTACGCACTAAAACTTAATTTTGTCTTATCTCAATGATGACCTTGTGTCATCTGTAATTACTTTCAACCAAAGACTCACAAATAATTTGTATTGAACATAAATATATTTATGTTAAGTAATCATACCTCCCTGTGGACGCATGTATGCCATTTTGGTCTAGTCTTTCTCCATAACTCAATTTTATTCCAGAAGTTTAGCTGCTCACATTGCAGTAATTCAGCACTTGGCTAACATGGGTAATATTTGTTTCTGTAGTTGTGTATAATTTACACCCTCTAAAGGTTATAGAATGGGAAACTTTGTGAATATTATATGTGAGATTCTATAGCCAGCAACTCTCAGATTGCAGTAAAGGTAATTTGAATTAGCAAAATGTAGTGGGTGCTTTCCGTCCATTATACCTGCTATCGTTCTCGGTTGCATTATATTTCATTACAGTTGCTATCCTCTCTGAGTCTAAGTAGAGTAGGTTTTTGTCTGGTAGTCACGTTTTATCATCATTCTTGCATATAAAAGAGACAGTTCAGTGTCCCTGACAGCCTTACCACAAAGAACGCAAATTAGAGTACTTTGTGAGTACTTTAATATACATTCTTTAAAAACGTTAAAAAAAATAATCAAAAAAGGTCTTAACTGAGGTAGAAGCTGCAGCCCATGCTTTAGCCAATGATTCTTACCACTGATTGGCTACTTCAAGTAGCCAACAAATGGCAAGAAAGCCATCCTATTGATATCCTTAGACAACCCCCCCCCCCACAACATTCACTGAGTAAGCTGCTACCCTTTTAAGCCACTTTTCGTTTTTCTGCTTTTCATTTTTTTCTCTGTATCCCTTACTAAGCTCCAGCAAAGAATTCTAAAGCCCTTGGTGGGAAAAGGACCTGGTTGACCTTAATGCAAGGTTAACCTTGACTATAGTCCATAATACCCTAAAATATTGCAGGGCTGAAACTGGAATTTTGGAAAGTTGAATACAATTGCCATGAGTTTGTGAAAACAATGATTTATTGTGTTCTTTTCTAATGGGTTAATTAGAAAAATGTCAGACACATTCATCCAGAAATCATCAGTCATCAAAAATGTATATTATGTTTACCTTAATTATACAGAACCTCAGAAACTAAGCACATTTTATTTACAATATTTAATTGATACATATTTATATTAGAGCAATAACATCTACTTTTGTGGTTTTAACCATTTCATGGAGGTAGTGAAATTATAGCTGGAATCCTGTAATTATTCCCATATAGCATTTAAGGTAAGTGTTTTGACTCCATGGGAAATATATGTTCTGATGTAAGGACCCATGCTTTAAAGATATACCTAATTTATATGTGAGGAATTTCATTAATATCCTCCACCTGGACAAAGTTTATTTTATTTTAATGAAGTTTTATTTTTATCAATGTTCTGTACATAACATAGAATACTGTTTTTAACAGTTTTTAATAATTTTGTCATCTCATTTAGGAAAAAGTGGATGAGTCACTTTTCCGAAATCTTTTGTATACACTAAATTAACCCCTGGAATGGTGTTTACACATAAAATTAAGCAATATATAAATATGTTTGAAACCTATCTCAGGAAGCCATTCTATGGGTAGAGTGAAGAGAGGTAAGATCACTTCAATATAGGAAATTCATTAGATGTGCTAGTTGTGCCACCTTTTGCCACATTTCATAATTTCCATAGGTTAAAACAGCATCCAATTTGTAAACCAAATAACTCAGAAAAAAGATAACCTGGTTGCCAAAGGAAAAAAAATGTAGGCAATTTTGATATATTATTCTTTATTAAAAACAATGAAGGAGACAGCTGCCTTTTAAAACGCGGTGCATGCTCGGAAATCAAGTAATTGCAGTCTCTTGGGGGTTGGTGACTCCATTTGAACTCACAGAGTATCAGTGCTATTATTTTTAGACAGTTATGCCTCTATAAAGTAAGCAACATATTTTATGAAAGGAAAACTCCTGTCTTGTAAAGCATTAATCTAATAGTGATGCCATTCTTGAATGATGACTTGTTTTTCCATTATATAAAAATACATTTGGATTATATCCAATTCTGCTTGAAATTCTGTGGCCTTAGGACACCTTTTATTTATATCATCACATGTCTTTCCATGGCAACATATGTATACAAATATTGTATAGGTGTTACAGGGTCACAAGACAGTAACTAGGAATCAGAGATAAACATTGGGGTGAGAAATAGTTTTACGAATTTCAAATGATTCAATGCTTAGGAGCAATTTAAGTAACTATCGCAAATTTGGGTAAATTAATGTGGGTGTAAGGCATAGGTTTATTTCATTCATATACTTTTTTGTTCTTCACATTTTAGTAAGGTAGCATAATTCATTAAAATGTAATACCGTAATAGTATTTTTTTCTAAAACAAGTAGTCATGCTATTACTTTTTTTTATGCTGCAAAAATAAATAACCCCAAAGAATCCTCTAGATTGTAAGCTTGCGAGCAGGGCTCTCCACCAAATGTATCGGTTTGTCTTAGTCTGTCAATTCTTGTCTTGTCATATCCCTTGAATTTATGTATTGTATTAAGCGCTGCGTAAACTGTTGGCGCTATATAAATAAAAGATAATAATAATAATAATAATAATTTGGTTGATGGAAATATTGATATCTTTTTAAATTCTTGGTATTTAAAAAATATTAATAATGCAATTTAATATGTTTATGCATATATATATCTATAATACATCTTGAAATAAATGTACGCTGTAATTATGGTGTTTAATGAAAGTAAAATAGATTGTGTACATGACACAGTAAAGGAAAAAAATATGCAGTTTGTTGTACATCCTTTGTAATCAGTCCTCGATAGTTAAACGCATTGCACTGCTCACGTAACAGATTTTTGACACATTTGGGCAAAGTGGTTTTTTATTATACTTGTGTTTTACAAAATCCCCATAAAATTAGAATTTTTTATTAACTTACATTAACTAACAAAAATGTCAATTGCTACAGTTGGTACATTTTTTAAAAATATATTTTTTCTCAATGTTTCATTTGAACTGTATTTTCTTAGTTTAGTCATTATTAACCCAATAACCAAGCCTCCACATGCAATTATTTTTTTTTCAGGGCTGCCAGTAAAGATTATGATTAAATATCCTTAGTGACTAACAATTGTACCGTATTCTTTATCTTTTCAGTATGTAACTAAAGGTGCATCATAGCGTTGGTTTATGTGGGAACAAATTTGTTATCTAATTCTTAAAGAAGATATATAAATTTTATTATGTGGCACTACTAATGATTTGCATACATTAACTAATATAAAATGAGACTAATTTTTAGGCATAAAATGGTGAGTTTTATATTACTTTTTATCACTTTTGTGGAGCTTCCTTGTTCCTACATACAATGAATACATACACAGTGCTTTAATGCATCTGTATTTCTTATTCATCATCCATTCATCATTCCAGATTACATTTGCTTTACATTATATACAGTGCTATATACTAAAATATAATATGTACAAAATTATGATCCTTTTAATTGATTCCATTTTATAATACACAAATGTATATTAACCTTTACTATGTATATCATGCCTAAATATGTTACCTTTTTAATTTATAAAATGTTGATTAACGCAAAGTTAATGTCTATTATTTGTGCTGTATGAGAAAACAAAGACGGGGAAAGCCCAATTGTTCTACACATATTTATCAGGAATGCTTACATAAAATATATGATTATATACAGTTTATTTTTAATTAAGAGAATCGTTTAATGTAATTGGCTGATAGACATCCTAGCCAGCCGTTGCCGCAGTTACTAATTTTTTATAATTTGGTGTACTTCGCTATAAAAAGTATGCTTACTGCTTATTCTATGCATATTGTGTCCCACGTTATTCCATATACTATGCTATTCAGAGAATTTGCCATTTAGCACTTTTTCAGCAGACCAGCTGCAGGCAAATGCCATCTAGTATTCAATATCTATTAGAATGGCATTCCTTTTCCCATAGAACATTGAGAAATATTGCTCAAATCATACTTGTTATCCAAATTAAATGAAATCACATTGCTATGTGCAATGTTCCATGTAGAATGCCCACAGTTGTGTTGCTTTATATTATCATATTCATATTTTAAGAGCTATAACTCATATATTTCTATCATGATCGTATCGTATCATGATAATGTGCTGCAGCAATCTAATGAGACTGTAAGATGCCTTGGGCCAGTAATGTTGCTTGGCTTCTCTCACCTCTCCTAGTTAGATTTCTTTCTTTTTGCCCTCTCTTATTCTCATTTTCTTGTCAACAACATTTAAGTGAAGCCTCTAAATCCTGTCTGTCTTTACTGTTCATCCCGCCCATCTCTGACATCACAGAAACCTAAGGTTTTCTAGTTTAAAGGGACATCACTCCCATAACACTTATGACACAAAAAGTCGCACCTACCTCACACATCACTCCAATCACCCCTATCACACAAAACACCTCACACCTATAACACCTCACCCAATAACAGTCACTTCCCATTGTGGCAGTTACTGTGTATTAAGATCTGTAAAGCTTTGCTGTTGTACATGCATGAGCATTAAATGGCAGGTGGGCGTGGCTGCAGGTGGGCGTGGCTGCTGTGATGTAATACATCGAGGAGGGCTTGGAGGAATGACAAGACTCTGTTTCTAGGCAACTGTGGTATTTTAATAAACTTTTAAGTACTATTTTTATGTTACACTAAGGAGCCAAAGAAAGACTCATAGGTTTCTTTTACCTCTCTCCGTACACGTTACATTTTGCAGAACGTTAAGAAGATAAGACATCTAATTGCATTGAACGTATTATGAGTGACAGCTCCCCTCCTAATCCAAGCAGTAAAGATGAATGGTTTTCATTTTATATAAACATACCTGGGAACTCTCCCAGGTATGACACACACCCCGCCCCCCCATTTTCCATTTAAATGGGGGTGTTTCCCGCTAATGTCAGCTGGACCTCCCACCGATGTCGCGGGACCGCCCACTGACATCACGGGACCTCCCACTGACATCACGGGACCGCGCGCTGACGTCAGTGGACAGTTCTGGCCACGTCCCGCAAGGGAATGCTCCGGGTAGCCGGAGCCCAGAAGTTCCCAGGTATGAATGAAATGTTAGTAGTGTTTTGGTGTGTTAAGAAGTGCTCAATTTCACCGTGTTTTATTCTGCGGATTAAACCTTAATTAAATAAATTGATATGTATAAATGTAGGGGAAAAAACTTAATAGAAAACCCTGTTTTAAATAAAAGACGAGGCTAACTTAACATCATAATTCATTTGAATCTTCTAAACTATTCTATGCAATATTATTACAGATAATACATTTCTTTAATACATTTCACAGTTTCTCCAGTAGTTTAACAGTAATAAGATCTTAGCGGAAGCAGAGTGATTTAATTCATGAGAACGTGAGAAAATGATGAATGGACACACTTGGGCAGTGTTAGTATAAAATGCGTGATGTGTATCATGCTGCTTGTTTATTAGTTTTGATTTACTCCTTAGTAGGAGAAACACCTGTGATGAGATGTCAGAGACTGTTCCTTAGCATGGCTTGTACCAGTCAATCAATACTTACAGAAGCCAATGAGTCACTTGGAGTCAGGGCAAGCCTTCAGGACAGCTGGTGCAGGGCACATGATTATGCCAGTGATTTGTGTCTGCTCCGAGTATGAACCCCTCGGTATAAACAAACAAAGAACTTGCACTGAATTCGAAAAATATCAATCAAACAAGCTGATCTAAAGAACTTTGTAATATAACCACCAAAGATTATTTTCTTAGATTGTATCAAAGTGCCCAGTTTGTGGACTATGGATTATTTAGACTCTGGCATCTTAAATGAGCAGCTGTTGGATAAAATGCCCACTTTGACATTTTCAGTGTACCGAAAAAACTTTGGACTGTTGTATAGTGTGTCAATTTTTTTTTTCCAAATGGTGAACATGTGCACAAAAAATAAAAAGTGCATTTGGACTCACGTGATGCACGCACAGATTGGAGCTTCACTGGGGGGCTCCGAAATCACCTTGGGCTTACTGCATCCTCAGCCTTATGGGCAGAGGATCAGGTTTTCACCTTCTCACAGGTACTCACTTGACCTTAGCCAAAGACTGAGACGTACATGTTTTTTGAAGAGACAGTGTGCAAAGTTGGCAAAAAAAATCAGCAAGGCCATCTCGTTGGTTGCTATGGTAATTTCACCAGTTTTACCCTTTTCTACCACAATTCCTCTTCGTGAGTCCCCTAAGACTGTTGATGTGCGTCCCCTTAGAATGTTAGATGCAGTACTGCCATTTTACTTTGCAACTTTTAAAAGCTAATTTTACTTTAGTATTTCATTGTTTAAGTGTTTGCGGTAAATTATTTTTGGGGATGTAAAAAACGTGGAGACATAATTGTATGTCTTTACCCTTTCTGGTGTGCATGCTGTATGCTCGTAAGAAACAAGTGCATCATAATTTTATTGGTGGCTATATGTGTAACTTCAAATCTTCAACTTCTGTATTTCATTAAAGATACATTAATTTCAAACTGTGCAAATGTTTTAGGAAGTGTTGCTGAGATCATACTATTTACCTACCTACATGGGGCAGTGTACAAGTAACCCTGAGTAAGTGATTAGCGGACTGAAACTCATATTCAAGCCTAGTGCTTCCTTAGCACGCACAAGTAGCTTGGGCAAAAGCATGGGTATCCTAAGAATGGACATAGCTACTGAGGTGTCTCAGAATGTAGACTTTTGATTACCTGTCAGGATCCTCACTGTGCTCCTTTAACGTGTTTCCATCATTTCATTTTGGGGGATGTGTGTTGCATAGGATTGAATATTGATCAATATGTGTGTTATCACATATGTTGGGGCTATTCTACCGGCTGCTAAAGGAGTTGCTAGGTTAGCTTTAGCCATCAAATGAGCTTTCTCTGTCTTTCCCTAATATTGGCTTCATGAAGACACAACTGTGTATTGGTGTTTAGACATATACTATTTATCATTAATGTAAGAACTAAGTTGATGCAATTTGCAAATACAGGACAGCCGCCTTTATAATCTATATCTGCAATAATATAATGTCATAAATCATATAAATATGGATAACGTTTAGACAGGAACACTCAGCTTACAAGTAGAATTTGCGCATTCATTCACACATTTTTACTTATTCAGTTCAAATTGATGGAAAAATCTAATGGAAAAATAAATATTTTATCTGAGCCATAAATACAGTGCTGTGTACAGTAGCCTAGTTCAGGATTGAAGAAAAAACTTCCTTTATCTGATATTTTAGGTGGCTTTTCTTACTCACACAGCACACTGCCCTGATTATTTATGGCAATGCTAATGAAGTCGGCTCTTGCATAGACCTATATTAGTCTATATATCTGGCTGGGTGATTAGGGCTGAGGCATTCTATTGTTTTCCATTAGTATGATAAGGAGTCAGTGTATTTGTTTAGTACCGTAGATTGGGCTAACTCATACACACATGACAAATGAAGCTGTCTGAAATAATACATTATTTAAAAACTAAGTTTTAAAATAGAAAACAATGCAATGTTTATATGTTTTTAAGTAAATATAATCATATTATTTTCCATGTAAACACTTTAACTTACATACCTTGAAAGTATGAATCTTTTTTTTGTTAGCGTCTCATATAAACGAGGAGGTCTTTCAGACTCTATCTAATAAAAGGAAAAATAATTTGACATATACCGTATTATCCTGGCGCTCCATACAGACTGCAATTATACAGAATAATATACTGCATGCAATAAACAAATTGTATTACAATCTCTGTTAATTCTTCACAGTAAACAAGACTGAATAATGGAGGTAGATTTTCATTCACAGCCATAAATTTAGACTTGATTAAATAATTCATTCATGTCAGACACAGCTCTGCAGAGCCCTGCAGAATTATTCCCCGAAGTTGAAGATGTAACATAAGACAAATTCTATTTACATTCTCTGCCAAAAGTCTTAATGTCCCAGGGACCTAAAATCCAACTAATTTCCTCTGTTTCTCCACGGCCTAATCTACAAATGAAAAAGCTTTATCTGTGATGGAAATTGATTTAGTCTGAATAAGTAACTACGCTGAACAAAATGTGACAGGCTTTGAACCACTTTGGGGGCACCGTCATTTACTTATTTTTAATAAGATTATGAATAACAGCAGTAATATCAGTAATAATTTTGAAATATTGTGGAAACGAGTTGCATACAATTCAAGGGACAGTCTTATGACCCAGACAGGGCTGACCCCTTTTGGCCTACAGCATATGTAAAGCCAACTGTAACAAACACACACTCAAACACTTACACACAAACACTCACTATAACACTATAACACGCAATGTTCATTCCCCTTCAGAGCCTTGTCTCCACATGCTGTCCGGAATTATCACTAGCTTCCTTAAGCTAGAACACGTATAGCTTAGAAGGGCAACGGTTCATTGTATAAAGCAAATGTTAGGGGTTGCTTAGTGCCTAAGAGAGCATGGGCAGTAGTCTAGAGGCGTTTGTGTTCTTTGATAAAGAAACTAAGAACCTTTGCTTTTTTTGTGATGGGGGACTTGTAGGCAGACTTAAGTAGCAGGTTTGGGTATCAGGCTTTAATAAAGTCTAAGAGAAGAATCATTTCCCCATGAAAGTGGGTAAGAACCATTCAGCCCAGCTAGTCTGACAATGTTTCCTGACTTTTACCTAACTCAGACCTTAATGAATAATAATAAGTTTATAGGAAAGATATACATTTTATATTGAAATGTGCTATTTAGTTGTGAAACAGTAAGGCATGATATTTTGAAGTTTACAGTAGCTTTTGGTAGTAAGTATCTACGGCCAATGACACCATCATCCAGAGGTTTTCTAGCGCTGCTAAATATCATGAGGCTATGTCAAACAATAAAAAATATAGTCATAGAGTCATATGGGTAATAAGCTGTCCACATGTTCCTGGCTCCATAACACTGTGACATTCCTCCCAAATATCTAAATATCTAAGCGCATCGGGAGCAATGGCTTAAAGATTAAGATTTCACAAAGAGCATTTGTAATGATGTTATGTTAGTATGTACTGTAGGTAGCTACTTGTGGAAGTTTGGAGGAAGAACAATGAGTATTATAAGTCATATTCACATATTCAGTTGTGGTCTGCAATTGGAATGGAAGGCACTTTGTTGAGAATATTGATACATTTGATATCAGTTTGATGTCATGTTTAGGATACATACATAGAAATAGGCAACCTTGACTCTCCTTGTATTACTGGACAGCAATGTCCATGATATTTAATAAGCTATATGGGAGTTTTTGTTAAAACTTTTTTGTAAAAAGAAGACAAATTACTTATCTTGTTTTAGATGATGATAAACATTTTCATTCAGAAGCAGAATGTCCTGTCCAGAATTCACTTCATACATTTTGAAATTTACTCTAACAGCGTTTCCATCGTTTGAGCAGAAGAAACGGAGCAGTAGCCGGGGATGCTGCATTTTTACACCTCCTCCCCCGCCTATATTCCCACCGCCACCATTCTACAGAGAGCGGAGAAATTCAGTGAGTATCTAAAATCC
The DNA here is from genome assembly GCA_009364415.1 of Spea multiplicata. Taxonomy (NCBI): domain Eukaryota; kingdom Metazoa; phylum Chordata; class Amphibia; order Anura; family Pelobatidae; genus Spea; species Spea multiplicata. Next base: position 66,242 of record VKOC01001230.1, on the reverse strand, counting down.
TATGGAGGGTTGATTATATAAGGAACATTCCAAAATTAATTCTATGGAGTATTACCTCATTACGAAACACAACACTAAAACTGGTATTCAAAATATTTTCATGTGCATTACAAACTCCATTTTTTATGTTAAAGTCAAAATTACAGTTATAGCATATTACAATTACATTTCCAGGCAATGCTGTAGATATACTGTAGTTAGAGACAGACCTGGGGAAATGGGGGGAGGCTGTCACAGGGGTAGGTATGGGGTGTGGGCCTTGGGGCGAGATGGGGTAATTGAGAAAGGGCCAGTGGGCCAAGAGGCGAGTGGGAATAGTCGTTCTCCTTTACACTGTCCATATGAGTGTAGTCCCTTAGCAGGCTGTGCATACTTGGACTGAAACCTGCTCCCTCCTCAACAGCAGGATATTACTGGCAAGCCACTAGGTGTCCTTTATACAACACATTGAGTGCCAAATATCTAATATAAGCCTATATGAAAAATACTTACTGTATAATATATGTGGCTCAAAAGGTATCTCACTTCCTTCCAAAAAGATACAAGATACAACAAAGATTTCTTTGATACTCCAGATCTGTTTCCAGTAAATTTTAGTCTCAATGAAAACATTATGAAAATGCCTCCATGAAGTAAAAAATATGGTATATTTATTACGTGCTAAAAAACACATTCACAAATGATGTAATGTATACTGTAAGGGTTAGTGTTCTTACCGCACGCTGAACTAAGTTTTTTTGTCCCTGGTTGGTATCAACTCCCAGGAAGTAAGGACGCACTTTCTTTCCCTTGGCGGGTCAGAAGCCAAAGATATGGCACACTTTAGCATTCCAGATACCTTGTTGTGAGTTGGTAATTGACCACAATAAGTTCAAAATGTGCCTCCAGCCTCTGTTTTTTTTATAACCTTTTCTCTTTTTATATTGATGATTTTCCGGGTTTATACTTAAAAGACTCCTCCTACATACAAAGAATAACTACTAATTGCAGAACACCTAACTTTTTTCGTAGCTACCATTGGACTAAAAGATTAAAATTTTCTGGGAACTGATGTGAATTTACTGGGAACTGATGTGGAGTATGAAAGAAATCCAGTTGTGCACTCTGTTGTTGTACATAAGGTGCCAAGCATTTATAATAATTAATCTGTAACGAGTCCTTAAAGTACAGGGTGGTAACATAGTTAATTTCTGCCGAGATTTTGATCTCCAGGACCAAGTGAAAGAATGCCTCATTCTCCAACCTGCACTGTGGGCACTGTCTGCAGATGCACATAAGAAATAGATGTAGATGCATAAATGTCCTTAGGGGAGGCCTCCAAGAACGGCCATCAAGTACGCTGTAGAGTAACATGAATTTTTATTGTCTAACTTTATGCCTCTAATATTTAGATAGTATGCTCCTCTAGGCATCTACAAATACTGTGGTGAAACAGAACATTGTGATGACATTTGTATCCTGAGGAGTGAAAGAAAATGATATATTATTTATAAATGTAACCTGTTTCAATGAAACCTGCAGAGGTCTACCATTCAAAAAGGTTACAAATAAGCCAACAGGACTGAAAAGGGGGTTTGTAGACAATCCCTCTTTTAGGTGGAAGAACAGTTTAAAGAGTCAACGGTTCCCTCGTCTTTTTTAGAAAACAGTTCATATCTTTACCATTGAACATAAACATGTTAGAAAAGAGACATTTGTTAGTTCTCCAATGTCTGTATTAACATTTGTATCACTTATTGTTTAATTATTGGAAACTGCATTTTTTACTACAAGATAAATAACATGTAGAAAACAAACCCAATAGTCATTGGCACAGAGAGGTTTAAAATAATTCATGGAAAACATCAAGAGTAACCATCATCATTTCACTCAATGACACTTGGAGTCAGTAAGTCTTCCTTTTATAGAATATTCATTCTATTCTTCAAAACAATTACTCAGGGGAACTTGCCCTTGAAGCATAAGACCACTGCCTGATATAAATGACTGAATTTCATTAAGTGAACGTGCTATGGTTACTGATTATTGTACAGGCAACACAGAGAGATTTATACTAAAATAATACAGCTCTTCACTATATCTTGCTGTCTGTCGGTCTACCTATCTATTAAACCATCTATCTAAAAATGTATTTTTCGATCTATCATCTATCTCTATTTTCTGTATTTTTAAAGTGCCCGTCTTACCTAAAAATAGCCTGCCCCAGGCTGAACGTCTGACTGTGCCAACAATAATACCCCAGTCCCTTCATCCAAGCAGTGTGCCATACCCTCATTAGGCAGTGGTTCTGTAAGAGTCTCAAAGAAATATCGAATTTGATGGCAGAACCATTCAGCCCATGCAGGGGTGGGCTGAGGCCCTCCAGGGCCCGGGGCAACAAAAAGTCATGGCCCCCCTGTGGTGATGCCCCTGCCTTAGCCGCACCTCTTAATATCAAATAATATCAACAATTGTTGAAAAATTATTCTAATCATAAATATATAAATACAGAAAATCAAAAATGTTAAATTATTTGGTCATCACAGATGTGTCTTAGCTCATGGCAGATGAATAAATAAGCCAATGATAAGAATCTTTTTGAGTAATTGAATTAATACATTATTACAATGCACAGCCACTGCCTATATTCACCAATGTATACTGTTTCTTATGTTTTTTTCTGAAAGGAATATGATGAGGATTATAAAAACTCACCACTGGAGTATAACCCAACAATACCTATATGTGTACCTGGCCCACCAGGACCGGAGGGACCTCCTGGTCCACAGGTTAGTGCCTCATTGATAACAATGGCTCAAACAGTCCATGCCGAATGTACCCTGCGTCATGGTCAATATGCCGTTCCACCTAATGGTGAGTAATACAAGAAGTAACATTAGAGGAGTTTAGGTTGTAATATAAAATAAGTAAATAAATAAGAATCCCACCTGCATATGTACACCGGGGGTCTCATTAGACCCCCTGACTCTGCATTGCTGCACACATGGATTAGGCTGAACCCATATCCTTCAATACAAAATATCTTGGGGCCCTGCTGGAAATCAGCCCTGAGTATATGCAGTTCAAGATGGTTACTAATATCTGATGAAAGTTAGTGATACCTTTTAGTGGTACAAGTCTAGATCTTACTTTATGAATATATTCTAGAGAACCCAATTTTAAAGAAAACAAATAGGCTCCCAAGAATGGCCACGGTCCATACTCTCCAAATGTTCGCATTTTGATACTTTTTGCCCTAAATATTCAGATGTGCTGTAAAACCAATAGCCCCAAAAGTCCTGCCATTAACGATGATATAATTTACAGGCATACCCTGCTTTAAGCACATTCACTTTAAGGCGAGTAAGGACATAGTGGCAGCACAACCATTGCCCTGTTTATGTACACTTGCTTCGTGAGAACGAACAAATAACTACATGATGCCAGTGAGTGTTTTGAGGGTCTTTTAAGCTTTTCGTGTTTTGTGCCGGAAATGACCTGACTATTGCCGTGCAGTACATGCATTGATAAGTGAAAGAAGGTGGTGCTTCACTTTAAGTACATTTTTGTTTTACATACATGGTGTGGACCCCATTGTGTAACTTAATGTGGGGTATGCATGTACCTTACCTTTTGTCTTTTTTATTAGGGTTCTCAAGGCGTTCCAGGGACAGCTGGACCAAAAGGAGATAAAGTATGTTTCTTGTGAGCACTTTTACAGACAGCTATTTAGAGAACTAGTTAAATTATTCATTTTTTATTTAGGAATGCATGGTGACCTGTTTAATTCATGTTCTGGTGTGCATGTGTTCTCCGCAGACTATAATTAAGTGCTCCCTTTAGGCATCCACGGTACTGGCTGTGCAGTCATTAGTAATGAATCCTCCTGACAAGGGCCATCAACCTCAATCCTTCATTTATGCACCAGAACCCGCATAGCTGCACTGCGGTGGTGGCTAATCGAGTCAAAGTGAACATGATATCACATCTGGGAGCTCCTACAATGTCATCCCACATGAGGACACCCTGCAAATGTCAATCTGATTGTTGACTTGTTAGAGTTAATATTACGAATGTATACGTGCCTGTCCTAAAATGTGACTAAACGTTCTTTGATCTCACAGGGTGAAATCGGCAGGCCGGGGAGGAAGGTATGGCATTATGATGCTTTTATTAAAACCAGTTTTTCTGCATGCATGGTTGTTTGGTTAATGTCAGACTCTACATAAAAGGGGATTCTTTTTTGTTCACTGATGTAATCTGGAAGAAAAGTGTATAACTCGAGTCCTTGAGGGCCGCAAACATGCTACAATTTTTGCATATCCCACTTTAATATTAAAATGGAGCTGTACAGCCCAATCACCTGTCTGATAATCCTACGGGTTATTCCATTATTCATTTTCAATCCTAATGGTAGTCCAGTATCTTCAAATTTCTTAGTTACGTACCCAATTATTCAATGCAAAGGACCATTGTAACGTATTATCAGATCGGACAAGAAAATGGAGTAAAAATGAAAATTAGGGCTATGTTTTATTTATACATGACCCCTTTATAATTTAATATACATTTTAAAAATCAGCTATAGTAAATTTCATATTTTTATTTACCGTAGGTCGTCTTTACTGATCTTTTATAAAAGGAGTTTAAGCTGTCTTCTAGAATAGTTCTGTTGGTAAAGTTAGAGGGAAGCCTTCGCATTTTGTGTTATTGTTCTACACCTTGACCCACAAAGTAGGTGAAAACGTGTCTTCTATGTGGGAATCTCCTGGATTCTATTCTTGCAGTGGTTTGTGCCTCTCGTCACATGTAAAGGAACACATAATATCCAAGACTTTGTGGCACCACTAAGCAAGATGTCATTTTGTTTCAGTCTACCATAAAAATACTCTGTGCAAGCTCTGCAAGTCTGTCTGGATTCTAGAAGTTCACATGGCGATTCCCATACCAACAAGCTACAAATAGCATGGGCCCTGCCATGCTAAGCATTTAATCTTGAGGCCGACGACACTAGAACGTCATACACATCCTGTCTCGGAAGTACTCTGAATCAGAGCAAGGGAGAAAACATAAGATTTATGCATACATGCCTACAAATGTTTCAACAAAATATTGCTTTCGTGTTGCATGTTATTACATATGGATGTACAGGTATGAAGCTAACTGTTGTGTTCATTTCCCAGGGAAGGCCTGGTCCTCCTGGTGTTCCTGGAATGCCAGGGCCTATAGGGCCTCCAGGACCAATGGGACAGAAGGTAGGTTAGAGTCTAGTAGCTTGTAGACCTGTTAATCCTTTCAGCCTCAGAAGTATGTTACCTGCATCTGAAGAGCCTTACCTTGCGGGACGCGGTGGGAGGTCCCGCTAACGTCAGTAGGCGTACCCCCTGACATAAGTGGGCGGTCCCGCTGACGTCAGCGGGCGGTCCCTCTGACGTCAGTGAGCGGTCCCTTTGACGTCAGTGGGCGGTGCCTCTGACGTCAGTGGCCGAACCGATGACGTCAGTGGGTGGTCCCAATGACGTCGGGGGCTCTTTTTCGCTGACGTCAGGGGCGTTTCCCGTGGGAAACACCCCCATTTAAATGGAAAATGGGCGGGGAGCGGGGCGTGTCAAGACCCCGCTCCTGCGACCCAGAGGATTTGGGTCTTGACCCGGAGAACCTGAACCTGAAGAGTTGCCAGGTATGCCCATTAGCATCTGTATGTCAGCTGGATGAGCCAACTGGATGGCCCACTGGATGGCCCATTAAACTGCATTACTTCATGTAGACTTCTGGGTAAAGACTACATACCTAATGAGTTTAAATAGTTTAAATAAGGATGCCGCCACGTGAAAAAGGACCGTCAGTGTTTGGTGGGGTTAGGCCCCTTAAACTCCAGGACAATGGAGGCTCTTAAATAGGAGCACATGCGCACGTGAACCCCCAGGAGCAAAAGGAAAAAAAAGAGCAAAATTCATCAAAAATCCATCTTAATCTAATTGAATTTTGCTTTTTTTTTTTTCCTTTTTTGCTTTGGGATTCACATGCCATGAAGCCTCCTGCCCCCTGTTGTAGCCTGCCTATGCCTCTGCCTATGGCACGTGCGATAGGCTGAAGGATCCTATTTGACTCAATGCTGCCGCGCTTGCTAAAGCACCGGCTGAGCCTCCTATTTGAACCCTGTGCGATCGGGGGAGGAGCTTCCAGCCGTCAGCTCCCAGCCAACACACGCCCCGCCCAGACCAGAGTCTCCCCGCCCCCCATGACTGACTGTAATCCTGCAGTCACGTGGACCCGCCCATTTCCTTATAAGCACCCACACTGCTCAGCAATTCTAACTGTGAGGATAAAATTAATAGTTGGGCTGCTGAAGGTTAGGGGAGGTGAGGGTTAATTTAGGGGCAGTTATGGTTGATGGTGTGCTTAGGGTTAATTTAGGGGGAGTTATGGTTGATGGGGTCTTTAGGGTTCATTTAGGGGCAGTTATGGTTGATGGGGTGTTTAGGGTTCATTTAGGGGCAGTTATGGTTGATGGAGTGTTTAGGGTTCATTTATGGGCAGTTATGATTAATGGGGTCTTTAGGGTTAATTTAGGGAGATGTATTTTAACCTGTACATTATGTCGTAAATGTGCATTTCATTTTCAAAATGTATATATTGTGAACCCCCATTGGAATAACCGACCAGCCGCCACTGCTCCAGGATATAGCTCTGCCTGTCAAGATCTTCAGGCCAAAGGCAGATAAAACATTTGTGTAAACGTTGTTGACAATTATGTTTCATTTTGATCACTCATCTTGTGACTTCCTTGTTATATATTTTAGGGAGAAAAAGGGGATTCGGCAGCTTTTGGCTTAAGAGGACCAATGGGCCCCAAGGTTCGTAAACATGGCTACTGTACGCTTTAGTTTTTTGTTTTTTCCTTTATCAGATTTTTATTCTATAAACCTAGTAGTGTCCATAATGCTTTAAATGGCCAATTGTCAAATGTAATTGAGTCAATGCACTATACTTTTCACTAAAGATTATTTTGGGGTTGAAATTATATCACAAGCTACCAAGTAAAATGCAACACTATTTCTTGGCATGTAGCTTTAAAATATCTTAGCATTATTATATTATTGCAAAAGAAAATACTACTAATTTGCATGCAAGCACCATGTTTTATCAAAATCAATGGTACCTTTGGTGTATAATATGTTGTTAGTGTTCAATCTCAACAACCATGTATGAGATTGTAAGATTGCTGTTTAGAGTGGGCACTTTCCCAAATCTTACATTTTACGGGTAAAAATGTATCACCTCATTAACTATGTAATTGAAAATATACACTTGGCTTTTCTTGGAGAAGAAATTTGCTGGCATTTTTCAGATCAGGATACCCCAGAGAGACTTTCTGAAGTTCATTGAAAGCTTCCGTGTATCATTGTCCACTGCAGGGGACTTTGTAACACCGAGTACACCAATAATACTATATAGTTAAAGCGGAAAGATCTTTTAAAGTATTGATCTTGTGATGTTATTAATTCATCACTTATTTTCAGTATAATTAATTATATTTACTGGAGAACAAAATTCAATTGTGCAAATAAATACATAAAACAATTGCATAAATATGTTGGTGACACTAAACTAATTTAAATATTAAGCGAGCGGGGCCGTCTCTACCCAATGTATCGGTTTGTCTTGGTCTATCAATTCTAGTTTTGTCAAACATCTTGAATGTATATATTGTAAGAAGTGCTGCATAAACTGAAAGTGCTATATAAATAAATTGTAGTAATAATAATTTTAACCAAATATTACAAATATAGAAATAGTTTTAAAGGAGAAACATGAGAAAATCAATTTTTTTGTTGTTTTTATTTAGTTGAGTATCAGTTACTTGTTAACAGTTTTCTGTTTTAGTATTTTTTTAGCAATTTTTTATATTATCAATCATAATATGGCTTGTGGAATTTTTCAAGAACCAAAACTCATAAAACAGCTGGATGTTACACATTACCTTTACCAGAGTAATTACACTCAGCTTTCCATTTCAAACCCAAACAGCCATTCTTGCATGTCATTATCAAGCGATTTTAATCATGTCATTCCAGATCATTCCTTACCCTGTAGTCCTTGTTAAAACTTTTTGTTAACTGTACCCATAGTTTGGAACTTTGGTTAACAGGCACCCCTTCAGTTAACCAACTGGCACCAGTATATACCGGTAAATTTAAGAATCTTTCCTTGATGATCTACTCATCCAGTAATGTCTTTACTACTAAGTAGTAATTCTGGGCCTCTTAGAGGTTCTTTGTTAGCCTACATCCTCCCACCATTGGAGTTGTAGGGTTGCTATGGTTGTTTTTTATTTAACAACCTACTCGGACATAGACGGCATTCTAAGGGTAAATCTAACATAGCCTGATGTAAAAGAACATAGCCGGAGCAGCTTAGATGTCTTGTGTGATTCTTCAGAAACATTCATTTATCACGTTGTTATTCACTAATAGCATCCTTGTGGGAGTATTAATTAGAGAGTTGGATGCCAGAGCCAACGTTATAGTAGCTGCCCTATATATCAACTGGCTAATTACCTGAATGTCATTTAGTACAGTTGGCTTTGAGTAGAATAAGAACATATTTTTATGGCTGTTAGAGATGCCAGATATATTTAAGTCTGATATTGATGTGACTTTAAAATTGAGCTTTTGACGTCCTACTCAATTTCACCGTTTTACACTGCTCGGGACATTTAGTTAATATTTCTGCAATTTTTTTAAGGGTTTCCCTGGCGCGAAAGGAGAAAAGGTCAGTAGATCTGGCTGTTTCGTACTAACCATAGAATGCTGTGATACAGATTGAAGTGGAGTTTTAGGGTTTGTGGCCTACTAAATAATTGCTGTGTCAATCTTGATGGTTACATTCAATGATAGAAATGGTTACTTGGCAGCCTTGTGACATCATTTCATTTCGGTTTGCCTGTCTTTAACAATAAATTTCACTGAGAATTTTCCCACTGACAAATAACCTGGAAGAAGAACGAGAAAATGCAAAATGGCCACACAAGTTACACTATGATCATATTGCCATGTAAAGATGAGGAGAGGAGTTTATAATCTATTGAGGTGAAAAGCTTTTTTTTTTAGCACATCTTATCAGAGCCATCTTTTATGATCACCTCATAGTTCTGTGTATAAAAATATTACCAACATTTTATTAAGCCTGTTTTATATCAGTTTTTGGAAGCCATACCATTACTAGACGAGCAGCAACTTTTTTGTTTTGTTGAGAATGTTGTTTGTTAAGGCAACATTACCATCTGCAAATATGACATTTTATGACATTATGCCATTTACGTAGCTTACATTTTCATTCATAGCCTATCTGTATTTGACAATGGCTTCTAGGTGGCTAGCAACCTGTATATCCGCAGTTTGTGGAATAGATCGTGTAAGATTATAGTTCTTATTACTCTATAGATCAGAGATATGCATTCTGCTGATGTTACAGTACAATGTCATAATGTCACGTTTATTATCCTTATAACATATATAAAGATTTCAATAAATAACTTGTTTTCTGAGCGAATGGAGATTGCAATTCTATGAAAACTATTTGAAAAATGCACATTTGCCTTAATCTACTGGAATATATAATTCTCAGTAAAGATGGCTAAACTAACAAACTCATTTTTCTTCCTTATTCCCTTGCCAGGGAATGAAAGGAGACATGGGTGAAATGGGTCCCAAGGGCGAACAGGTAGGTATTCTTCTTGCCCCGGTTATTATTATTCTGTTTCTCCGAGATTCTAAATTATTGGTGATCAGTCCAAATGTTTTCCTGTAAATCATATACTATCAGCAACATATATCCTTAGCATATTTATCCTAAATCACTGTTTTTTAATTATTTTTCAGGGTTTTATGGGGCTGCCAGGAATGCTTGGCCAAAAGGTAAGGTTGATATGATATCGCAACAAGTATTCACCATTTAAGCGCCTCTTCTCCGGGTCAACACCCGAATCCTCTTTAAGTAGGGGTGTTTCCCGCAAAGTCCCCCGACATCAGCGGGAATGCCCCCTGACACCAGTGGTAACGCGCCCGACATCAGTAGGAACGCCCACCAATATCGGTGGGCAGTCCTTGGTGCGTCCTGCAAGGAAAGGCTCCGGTTAGCCGGAGCCAACAAGTTCCCAGGTATGCAGATCTGACTGCGTGAGAAATAAAATGCAAATATTACACAGAAGCACATAAATAATTAAAAAGATAATTGATAGTTATTCAATGGAATGAAAGGTATATGCAATTTTTATCAGTCTCCTAAATTTGGTATATATAGTTGAAAATGTTTGATATTGCTTTTGAATTTTTAAACATACAGTGAATATTATTATTTAGACAATTGTAGGTCTGCTTTCTATTATCATGTTAGATTAGGTCACGATTGCTGAATCAACTGATGTTACCTTTGTAGGCTGCGTTGTATTTATTTTTGGCCTTGTACTGGAGAATGACCCTTGTATTGGAATCAGCTGTCTTATAATTCTTATTATCCAGGCTAAATATAGCAATGCTTTCTGGAAGCAATTTTCTTAGCGGTGATAATCATATCATTTTTAAATAAGAATAGTACTTAACATTTTTTCTTTTATATTTTTTTATTTTTCATTTAGAGAAATCCCTTAGAGATCAACATCATGCAATTAATAGAATGTAATTAATATTGTCTCTAAAGACAGAAATCAGATAGGTTTGTACACATAAAAAGTCATAAAAATCAAAGGAATATACTAGAAAAAAATACACGGGGACAGTCACTTTGGTTTTATTGTTATTTCAAAAAGATTAAGTTATGTCTGTGGGGAAATATATTAGAGGTGCTGTTCCACTTAGAAGACATTAATTGCGTTCTAAAGTATGTTAAGAAAATAATGCAGACCTGTCATTTTATTTGTTTTAAGGATTAAATAGCTAAAGAGAACATAGACGTTTTTAAGAAGTATTTTCTGTTCCTGGGACAACTGTGAATACCTGCTTTACATTGTGTATGTTTAGGCTGTATTAATATGCATTTCCTCAATTTTTGCAAAAGGGAGAAATGGGTCCAAAAGGCGAGCCAGGAACTCCCGGTAAAAGGGGACCAACTGGAAGGCCAGGAAAGCGTGGAAAACAGGTACATAAATACAGATCACTTAAGTATTTGGAAATGTCTGCTGATATCAAAGTGGGGATCACGTATAGGGTTAATTAACTTTACTACGTGCTACACTTTATAGTTATTTTTAAAGAGCAATCCGTGTGGATCGTCACCAGGGGAAAGACCCACCAGTAGGAACGTGACCCCATCATGTCACTCTGCAGTCCTCCTCTTCCATTCTGTGGTTGTTGGGACTTTCTGAACCCTATTGCATTCAGAAGCCTATTAAAATTTTGATACAAAGTTTTATCTTTAATTTTCTTTTTATGACAAAAAGAAAATATGAAGGATAGGCACAAAATTCTCTGTTTAGGCATCTTGGGTTGAAATGTCCTGTGTGATTTTGAGTACATTTCCCATCTACATGCAGTATGTTGGTAAAATATTAGCTATATTGCTACAGTGGTACATTCATTCTAGAAATGTGAGATTCTCCAGATGCAAACGATATTGTGCTCTCTCATTACACGGGATTGATCTTGGTCTGTGCTGTGGAGGATCACTGTCTTTAGTCTGCCATCTCACACTTTCAAGTTAAGCAAAGAGTAGATCACTTAGGGAATTGCCAGAAACAGGCCAGGGATTGCCTGTGTAGTCTGTAAATATTGCATTAGTATCTTTTAATTGAGATGCCTGTAGTCCAGATAAGGTATCCAAAAATACATGCTCACCTGTTTCGAGTTGCGCCTGGATGGGCAGTGACGTATTCTGTGGGACAGAACTCCCTCTCCAGCGATCAAACCCTCCAGACAGTGGGCTGATTACAAGGGAGATCTTTGATCTCCCCAGCTGGCCTATTTACGCTTTGGACGCTGTGCCGGCTCAGCAGCCTCCATAGACTTCATTAAAAGGTGCTAGGTCAACACAGTATTGTGAACAGGCCTCATACTCCAGTTACTAGAGGATGAAAAGTGTCTACAGACTGGTATTGTTTTGTTCTAGTGATATTTGCGATTATATCTGAAAAGGAGGATTATAGTTTGATTGTCTAAATAACCACAAATAATTATAAATGGGACATAGGGACTAATAGGTGAAAATGTATTTTTTATACAATGATTTATGTACATTATATTAATGTGTTGAATGTGCAGTTGTTATAGTGTTATGGATTAAACGATTAACAGGCTCATTATGTTACTAAATCAATGTTTGTCAGTGGTCAAGCCTTTCGGAAGTCTTATATGACGTACTTCGTCCATAAAAAATTGCAGTCAACTGTGTAACTTGCTATTCTGATGTTCTGAACTAGTAAAATGATATGCTTACCAATGTCAGCTGATTTATATGCGCACTTGTGACTCTGCTGGTTCAGCACAAGCTAAATATGACATCATAGCCCGCAGTCAGAGGCAGTGGGGAGTGTTTAGTTCCCATACAGGTTATGTGAGTAAAATGATCTGTCCCTTTCTCAAACATTGCAGGTTGAAGTTCAGTAAATTGTGTTTACATTAAAAGAAAATCAATGTATTCCTATCAGTAACCTACTGGGAGCAGCCATCTTTGCCTTTTGTTCTCAGATTTTTTTTGTTTATCGTTTGTGAAGCTGATTTATTTAGGCTTTCTTATAGACTATAGCAGGGATCTCCAAACTCGGCCCTCCAGCTGCTGCAGGACTACATCTCCCATACTCCTCAGCCAGCCCCTTAGCATTATGGGAGATGTAGTCCTGCAGCAGCTGGAGGGCCGAGTTTGGGGATCCCTGGACTATAGCCTTGCTACCCAATCGTTTTTTTGGTCTTTATATAAATCCATGTGCTTACGCCAACAATTGTCTGACTCCAAGAGATTAGTGAGACAGCATTGTAGTATATATCATCCATGATATATTATGTAAGCGCGTCTCATGTAATTATTAGTACAAGGATGCATAAGCTACTAGTGGTTCCCTGCCATGGAGTTCATTTCATCATCTATTCCATCATCCAACAATCTTTCATTATATAGGAGCCCTCACACAGTTCAGCACTGAAAACAGTTTTTTATTTTGTTTTTTTTTTAGTTTTTCATACGTATATGTTCTTTCTCTGATCAACCAAAGGATTAGCCAGGGCATTTCATGCCCATTTTCTTTCATTTTATATGGTCCCTCTTGATCCTTTAGGATAATTTTGTCTAATCAAGTATTAAGTTGGGTTCCTCCAAGTGAGCCTTAAGCACTGGAGATTGTTGATGTCCTCGCTGCTTCTCTATGAAGTTATTTCCATGAACATTGCTGGAGATTTCTCAGGGATGGTATTCTAAAGTCTCCCACTCCTGGTCTATATGGCACATTCATGGAGGTGGGTCTATCCACACATGAGGATAGGGCTAGTTGAACTGGCAAAGTGGCATGGAGTGGGCAGAAGGAAGCAGGGCATTCCAAATACCACCAAAGGCCCAATCAGCAGTGATTTATGGATACAGCCAGGCAAATCAGATATCTCCTAGCTATGCTAGTGGTGCATCTTCAAAGCTGCTGATGAGATCATTTGCTTCTATAGCCCATGAGGAACATTTCTGGATCTAGGAACTGGGATAATATCCACAAAAAGTGGCTGCAGTTTACGCATACGTTGAGTAAACACATATGTTTCTCTGTGATTATTGTGGTTTTTGTAGGTCTTTACATGTTTTATGAGTGTAGCGACTGGCTTTTGCTCTTACTGTGCAAATTACCACTTGCTGTGTATCAGCAGCAGACATCCCTATATAAATATCCCTTCTGAAACGCCATCTAAATTAAGAAGGTGCTACTTCCTTTTCCACTTTAAGAATCATCGTATGCGACATCTAGCCTCTTTTTAAATTGGAAAGTGGCCCAGTTCCAAATAAAGGTGCCTTTCTGTGGATTTTTAACCAGTGCAAGCAGATTTTGTTTTCTGTTATAGCAAATTTATTGAAAGAATGGTGAAATTCTTTCCTGCATGGGCATGTTATTTTACTTAACTACTCAACATGAGATCATATAAAAACCTTTATTTTCACAAAGGTTTTCTTAAGAATTGAGTCACTGAAAATCACACGTTATGGTATAATATCAGATCGTATTTTTAGATCTGGCTTTTTCAGCCACATTTTAATCGTATATTCTGGCCAAGTGAAGACAGCTGGGGAGAAACATAAATGGCGGGTGATCCTTATACCTAATACAAGGTCCAACCCATGCAGATCCAAACAATAACGTTTTGATAATTGTTTTTCCCTGTAGACACAGCTGCCTATTTCTTCATTTTTACAGATGATACTTTAAGTATTGAGATGTATCGAAAACCGATTGTAGTCTTTGATTAATAAGACAAATGTGTGGTTTTGTGAGTTATTGACTCCCAATGGCCTTGTGGTAATAAGTATGAATGTACTGTATCCCTCCAGAGTGGGGATAAGGTGGTCCATGGGAATATTGCCTCGCTTCTCGCTTCTCTTGGGGGAGGACGACCAATAGAGGAATCAATAGATTCAGACAGTGTTTTTGGAGATATATGGTACAACGATTCATCATTCTCTTGGGTTTGTTCGCTGTTTGCAAACAGGATTGCTCAAGTGATGAATGAAACACCACACTATGCACTTCATGTTGTTAAGTATCTTGTTGATGACACATATTAATTACCACATAAGAGCAGGATGGACTGAAATCTAATTCATCAGTACGTAGAGTACCTTCCACATTATTTAGGACACATTTTGTGAGGGCAACATAATACCAATGCCGTGTATGTACATCAAACTACAGCAAGAGTCATTTTCCATTACTGATTGATTGTATTTGGTGTAAAAGTACTGCAGCATTCTCGAATTTCCATATGTTGACTAATTTGGCAGATCTTTCATTTATACACCTTCAATAACATATACCTTAAATCTAACAGATGAGATTTTATATATTATACTCTCCCAGGTATTCCTGTTTAGGTCCCTCCTTGGGACCCAATCCAGTCGCCCCCCCCCCCCTCGATGTCTCTTTTTTTCTAGCAGCTCGGAATGTTTGCTGGGTATGAGTGTATCAGTGTTCTTTAGCCCTAAAAGTCATAGTTTTGTGCATAAAAACAATAGAAAACCTGTTTCAAAATGCTGTTGTATAATGTAAATATATTCTTCTCAATGCCTTACACAGTAACATAAACGTGTATAAATAGGTCATAAAGTCACATAAAATGTCTTGGCACAACTTTGAACCTAGACCTGCCTCTGAACCACACTTTTAAAGCGAAATGTATCTCCTTGGCCATTGGGAAAGTTGGGAGGTATGGATCATAGAACAAATTAGCAATAAGCTATAGGGTAAAAAGGTACATTTTTCATCGCCATTGGGTATTTAGTATCTGCCGGTTAGTGTTGTGCTCTGCTTTGGTTGATACAGTGGTTGCTGCGAACCATCTTTGTGTGTAGGTGCCCAAAAAACATGGCAAGAGAGAATTACTTACCAAGCCCATAGGCATCAAGAGGGAACTTCAATATCATTGCCACTATGTTATACCGGTATATATTCAGTATGCATGTGTCTTTGTGTCACATTCATTGTTGGCTTCTACAAAGATGAATACTTATTAGACTTTTAATTTTTTTATTTATATTTAACTATATATTGACCCACAGTGCTATAACACAGAATGAGTATTTTCAGAACAAGAGTTTCTGATGTATAGATTATATAAAATGCGTGTATATATACCTGTTTGTGTTTTTCTCTCCTGTTTCTTTCTATCATTATTTGAATATAAAGAACCAGTTCTAAACAGATGTTGTTTAAGATAATACTAAGATCATCATAGCTAATAGAAACCCAAGTAACTCTACCCATTTTACTTAATTCCAACCTTTAATCTAAGCATAGGTTCCGTTATACTGTAACGGTTTATATTGATAACAGGCACAATGGACACGTCTATTTATATCTGCAGTCGGTGATATGTGTAAATGACATTGCTTCTTACTCAACTTTAGGGAGAAAATGGGGCAACGGGTCCAATGGGGATTATGGGACCCCCTGGAAGACCAGGTGCCACTGGAGCTCCAGGACCCCCAGGACCAGGTATGACGTCATCAAATGCAGAAGGTAACAATCACATTTTAAATGGGTACAAACAATGTGCTTCTTATGTTATAATTAAATTTGGAGTTGGATGAGGTTATCATAATTCAGAATCGCATTTCTGCAATGAGACCCTGCTCACAAACCAAATTTGTGTGATACTTATACTAATTACGGCTTTTTTGTTTCTCATTGTCCAATCAGTAAGCTTGATATAATAGTACAGAAAGAATGTGTTGTGATAACCTGTTCCATTGACAGCACATCTAATGTCTGGACCAAAAGGAGAAAGAGGTGTTCCTGGTCCTCCAGGAAGATGTCTTTGTAAACACCCACAGACTGGGTATAACCCGCATTACGATGAATCTTTCAATGGATACAATTATGCCAAGGTAAGAATGGTGACTTCTCTTTCCCCCCCAGTTACGTTGGGTTATACAGGTTATATATCTGATATGCTCAACTACTGACATTTGAAAACAACATTGTATTTATTCAGTCAATAATTAAGTATCTTATTTCCTTATATTCTATGGATTATTTGACCTAAGACATAAATAGCACATTTTACATAAACATGATCTCTGAACATTCGTCACACTGACAAAAAGAGGGAAACAAAAAACGCCCTTAAAGAAAATAGCCTTAGAACCATGTTATACATGATACACTGACGCACGTGGAATGATGGCTATTCATATTGGAGTACACTAATGCTTTGTGTTAATGTGAAATGCTTTGAGGACAGTGCCTGGTGGGGAGTTGACTTGGGCAGTAATAATTCCTAAGGTGTGGTAAGGCTGGACAGGTAGCTCTCGTAGAGCAAAAGGGTTAAATTGTGACTTTTACTACTTAATTGGATCAAATATTGAAACTTGCATTGAGATAAACCCAAAATGTCCCTGTAGTTTTGAAATAACCAAATAATCTAAAGACTTTTTATCCATCCACATAAAGACACTACAAGAAATATGCTTAGCTTTTTATAGCCTGTCTAAGGATGTTTATGATGCC
Organism: Spea multiplicata; assembly: GCA_009364415.1. Lineage (NCBI taxonomy): Eukaryota > Metazoa > Chordata > Amphibia > Anura > Pelobatidae > Spea > Spea multiplicata. The sequence continues at coordinate 49,072 of VKOC01001230.1, read as the reverse complement.
TTTTAGTGGATGACATTCATAGAGTAAGGTGTAATGCCACATAAGCGTTCAATATTTAAAGGTTTATTTCTTTTTAAGTAGCTAAATCCAAATTAAAAATGCTAGAATTGCTTTAAACAACAGAATTTATAATGTTTATATTGTGTTTTAAGTATTATCACACAAATTTGGTGTAAGTCAGAAAAATATATTGTTTTCCAGTACTTTTTTTATTGGCACTAACGTGATATTTGTCTTCCAAGATATTCTTGGTTGATAGCCAGGAGGAGCTGGATGGATTGAATGCTGACAATGCATTAGCTTTTCGGAAAGACCTTAAGTCTCTGTATTACAAGGACACAAATGGATGGCTTCCTATTCAGGTAAGCAGTTTATAAATCATGACAGGCCACACACACGCAGACATATATCTTATTGATGTAAAATATCAACTTGGAATGACCTCCTCACATACCAAAATTAAGCAGGGAGGCATTTGGTTAATTAAACTACATATGCTGAACAGGCGGTTGAAAAGTGGAGTGAACGTTACGATCTATCCATTGACTACATTACTTTATACATAACTCTTTTTTTCTATGCCAGAACATATTTGGCAGCCCAGCAGTAGAGTTGATTACTACTTTGGATGGTGTGCAATAATATTTTATCGTAGAAGGTCATAATAAAATGTTTTGGGTACCACATGCCTATGGAAGTACTTGGATAGGCTCCATAAGACCTCTACACTTAGTCATGGCGGTTTCACCGTTTTGATAGTGAGAGGTAGACATAAAACTTCATGAGAGCTGCTCTGCACAAATTAAATGTTTTCATTTATGTTCTGGAAGTGACTACATAGGCTATAGTATCATTAATATACAATTAATTTAAAGCTTTTGCTAAAAGAGGTCAACAAAAATGCTTTTGTGCAACCAATCGTGAATATACAGTAATTATCTATGACAGTTGAGTCTCTCCCCAAAAAAGTAGGGTGCAGGAACTGGACTGCTAATACGGTGGTGATTAGACAAGTTTGGATGCTTATATGCTCTTGATGTTGTAGACCAGCAGTTCATGAAATGCACACAGTGGCATTAAAACCTACCGTGTTTCTTTACAGCTCACACCATTTATACCTGGAGCTCACCCCAGCAGCACTTGTGGGGATGGAATTGTCCAGCCTGGGGAGGAATGTGATGATGGCAATAAAATCTTCACTGATAACTGTATAAGTAAGTTTGTGATACACACTGATTCCCTGGAATCCTCATGCTGTAATCGTGATAGTAAGGAATCCAGCCATGTTAATACAATAGAATCTAGTACTTTTTATTGGGTCAATATAGAAAAATATGTCACATAAGCTTTTGGGACCTTAGAGGTATCTTTTTTCAGTTGGAAAAGTAGAAGAGGCCCCTGAAAGCTTATGTTGTAAAATAACAACATTGAACCCTACTGCCTATTGGACTCAACAGCTACTTATAAATAAAAGAAGGAAAACATACTTCATGTCAAGGGAAGCTGATATATGGCAACTCGATGTGGAGCGTAAATTGGGTGCTGTGTTTAAAATACAAAGAAAGATTAGCTAATCACAATCTGTGAAAGCTCCTGACAGTAACACATAAGCCCAATCGCTACCAAATGTGTATTGATATGCCCATGAAAAATCTCAGTACTCTGCTACATCACTTACCAAACGTCCAAAAAAATACCCTAAACAAAAGTGTCCCTCTTTGGCCGTTTCAAATTTTGGAATGATAATATACTTAACTCGGTAATATTAAAACACTGAAATTAAGTTTAAAAGTGGGCCAGGAATATTTTGCTTTTTACGGTACCCCTAAAAAAGCCATGTGCCTAATCTGCATTGTAGAGTATCCAACCCTGATTTTAGTTTTGAATTCTTCATCAATAGCTGAAGAATGGACATTAAAGGACATATCTTGTCTTTGATTGCCCTGCTGCTTCTTGTTCTAATAATTCATGGTGGCAGATAAAACCTAATGGTGGTAGCTATAGACCACCACCAACCAAAAGCAAAGAACATTTTAAAAATGTGTTTTTTGTATTATTACAAATGATATGGAACAAATACACGGCAAAAATCTCCATGAACATTTCGTAATTATGATTTTATCTGCATTTGACATACTACCATTTTTTGTTTTTTAAGTATCGCGTATAAACATGTCATCCTTTTGCACTGGACTAGGAAAAGCTGTGTAATAACATATAATAACCATGTTTACTGCTAGAATGCAAGCGAGCCTACTGCGGAGATGGCTACCGGCATGAAGGGGTTGAGGAATGCGATGGAGAAGACTTTGGATTCCAGTCATGTAGGACATATCTTCCAGGGTATGTACCAAAGACTAATTAGGAAGATCATGGTTTGTATCTCTTGCTTGAGTAACAAGGTATTTTCAGATAAAACTAGAATTTCTGTATCACTGATACTTGACTGTGTCAGTGGGAACTAGTAATAACAAAGATGATTCTACTTAATGGATATCACAATACATACAAAACATATTATGTATTATCTCTAAATTTTAAACTTGCAGGCAGGGACCTCTCTACCTAATGTGTCGGCTTGTCTTAGTCTGTCAATTCTAGTCTTGTCATACCCCTTGAATATTTGTATTGAAAGAAGTGCTGCATCATTGTTGGCACTATTTAAATAAAATATATTAATAATAATAATTCATAGTATTTGAGCGTGTGTAATGCTGAAGTTGGAAATGTTACATTCACTCCTTCAGATTTTTTTGAATGTCAGCTTGGGTTGGACTCCATTTTTTTATCATTGTCAGATCCTGGCTGATTGGAGTCGGCCAAATGTGTTAGTCCTTTCCCATCATTGCTAACCAACAGAGCTCGAGTTACATTAGTTAGCCTTGTCATATTGCCGTCTTCTTTAAATAGCACTTGGAGAGAGGCCATGTGTACAAACTAATTATGTGTTTTTCTATAATAGGTCTTATGGACAATTACGATGCACTACCTATTGCTACATTGACTCTACACAGTGTCGATACTTCACATGAGAAGTCAGCAGACATGGAGAGAATGAAACGCGATGTCACAATTAACACCAGGTGCTATCGTAACAATGTTCAACAAGATTGGGCAATATACTAAAATTAATGTACGGGTGAAAGATGTGACTCTATGCCGCTGATGGCTATTTGAGAATTGTTTTAATGTCCAACTGGAAGAAATAGGACCACTGCATCCTGTCTTAACAAACCGCGCTGATCAGTATTTGCCAGCGACTCACGGTCTTTATATGCCGATGTATGGAGATTTCTTACAGGGCAAAGGCAAAACCATCACAAAATAAGATTTTCACTCTACAGGAAAATTGTGTTAACAAGACAACATTACCTCGACTTAGCACTGTTATACATGCAAATGAAACTCTTCAGGTTTATTATTTTGGTTTTCTGTAGACTTTTACTAACTAAGCACCTAGCGTATGCTGGGTTGTGGTGTTTTCCAAGAAAGTTTAACTTCTTAATACAATGTGAAAAGTTAATGTACTGTATTGTACCTGCGTTTTATTATAGCTTCAGCGTTATGAAGAACATTCTACTAAGTGGTTCTGTCTGTGAATTCTATTGATCAAGTGCAAGCGGCCAGGAAATCTATGGAATGGAAGGTTTTGGGGGAAATAGTAAAAAACACAGAATTTTACTATTTACAAATATACACAGTTATATCTAAGTTGATGATAATGTTGCCGACCAAAGACTGTAATAAGTGGAACATAAGTTTAAAAACAATTGTGCTGATGTGAATGTTTTCTTAACCTTTTTAATAAATCTAATGGCATGATTCTGTGAACATTTTCAGGATGGCTTAAAGATGCTATGAAATCCTATCATAAATTATTCCAAGTGTTTGAGCAGAACACATTTAGAGGGGGAGTACTGATATTTGGATGAAAAAACTTCCTTTAAAGCTTTTTTTTTTTAAATAAAGCAGTCAACCTAAACTAAAACAAACTCTGGCACTGTGTTGTGATAATGAAATATGCTTTAACATTGTAGATAGGCTTTGAAAAGGAAGGAAATATCCAAGTCACTAGAAGTTATATAACAAAAAAAGCAGATAACATATTGTGAACACAACCTTCTTGTCTACGTTTTAAAAACCTTCTTTCGACATGTAGGGAGCGAATAGCATAATTATCTTATTATCTAAATATTTTAGCCCTTTCTCAATACATAGCAAACTATAAATAAGTGGGTTCTTTTATAACAAAAATATATAGAGTCTCATATGATTATCCTTTTTCTTCATGCAGTTCCACCGTGTGATCAAATTAGTCTAGGGGAGGGACAGCCATCTTGGTTTTCCGACATTTCCTAGTCGAGTTGCTCATCCATTCTATAATAAAATTGCATGGCGGTATTTTGCAGATGGATATTTACATTATAAAATGACCATTTTCATGCAGTGTTATCGCAATATAAATATAAAGAATAGATGATAACAAGAGTTTACATAAAAAAAGAATGGTGACAAGGGAGTTCTATTCAAAAGAATTATTACTGTCTTTAACCCGGATCATTTACTGCTGCTTCTTTTTTTTTTTTACCTCTTTACGATCTCAAATACCTGTTTTTCCTCTTGATCTTAACTCCCATAAAAATCTGACATACCTACATTGATGTTCTGGCGTTTAGACCGTTCAGTGTCGGTAGCTGTCCTGGTTCCGTGTCTGTTTGGGCAGGTTCCAAATATATTTGTATTTTGCATTAAGTGTTTTGATGTATGTGCTGCTTGTTCAGCGTAAAATACTTTTTATTTATTTAATACCCAACAAGTATATGGACTGCAAGCTCTATATGTATTATGCAAATGCTTTTAACAGCTGTAATGTTGATAATGTTTAGTCTATTATTGTTTGTTAACCAAGCGGTATGTTAATCACTTTCTAATTCTGAAAAGCAATGAATCACAGATGGTAACGAGAATGTTTGAAATTATTTTGTACATGTTCTTAAATAATAGCAGATAAAGATTTGATATGCATGACTTACCGTTCCCATCAGAATTAGTAGTACATGCCTTAAAAGACAAAAATTTGATATGCCATGACATAATGAATACTTTAATGTAGGAATATGTATGTATTTTAGTGTGACACTAGAATTTTCCTTTCCCTCTGCATGCCCTGACCCTGGAATTCACAGATGACAATAAACAAGTAATGTCTGCTCTCTTACAATCGTGTCTGTAGTCATTATATCTTCTTCATTGGAACAGTATTGTGTTACGAAGGTGATAATGGTGGGGAAACACTTTACGTCAATAACATTTACTTGCATCAAAAGCAAAGGATTGCAGGGCTTAGCTCCTCCCAATCACATTCTCTTTTTCTATTTTACTACCCGGACCATATGAAATTGTGAGGACTGTGCAGACAGGAAGTGGACAGTGATTGAACAGAATAGGAGGGGACTAGGCAGGAGGGGATAGTACTTCGGTTAAGCCCTAATCGCTTTAACATTCCTAAGCTTCAGCTCCATGTATGGACTTCCTAGAGATGAATTCAGTCCCGCCTTGCACCGTCAGGATGAGAGGGTTCGGGGGGGGTACTGGTCGTTATACTGCCCCAAACTATGTGGGAGGATGACCTGTTTTCCAATTTAACACAAGAAACACATGTAATGTGTGCACTGGAAGGCTACATAAAGACAAGCCTTCCTTCTCCACACTACAGTTCAAATGTTTGGGGTCCTCGGTAGAGGACTGCATCGGGATTGGGGTTCCGCGGGACCTGTGAAAAATGGTATTCTGCGGTATACTGTGTGTTGTTGGTGGGAATGGGTGAGCACACAATATACCTGCGGGTAAATGTACTGGAATAGAAGTTTGTAGATAATCTGAAAATGGCTTTATGCCAGTTTCAGATTATCTACAAGATTATTTTTTGTAATTCAAAGACCCGGCAGCTGTTGGTGCCTCTCCCTTGGGGCACCCCTTTTTCCTCTTTCTGTTCCCTTTCAGCCTCTCCCCTTTGCTCTCTCTCTCCATATATCTTATCACTCTCCTCTGCTTGTTTCCCCTCTCTTCACCTTCTGATCATCTGCTTTTCATATGCTTCTCTGCTTTTTTCTCCTGTTTGTATTTTTTGCGGGCGGGAGTTGAACACAGATGTTGCCACAGCGGGTGATAATGGTCAGAAATTCAGCAGGAGTGGGATTAAGAAAACAGTCTCGCACAGGGCTATAGTCCGCTGTACACCCAGCAGCCTACCTAAAAGGGGGTGGTCTGGCCCGGGTGACACTCATCAGGGGGGTGCCGTGATGGCTGCCTAATGCGAGCCGGCAGCTCACTGCTGTGGCGCCCCCGCAATGGGCAGGGAAAGAGTTTCCTCACACAGTGCGCAGGCGCCGCAGCAGTAAGCTGCAGGCCCGTCAGGCTGCATAGACATCTGCACTGCCTCCCCGGTGATGCTCGGCCAGCCCCTGGACCAATGAAATCTGCAAGAAAGGTAAGGTGGTGTGGGAGAGTGAATGGGTGAATGAATGAATGAATAAATGATGAATTAATGAAGTGAGTTTTAGGTTTAGGGGCAGAAATGGGACAGGCAGGCTGTTTAGAGGGGCAGAGGTGGCACATGCAGGTTGCTGCGTGAACAAACGCCCTTAAAGGTGAAACCTTGATAAGGGCGTTTGTTCTAAGGCCAACATCTGATTAAGGTTTGAGTCTTTACATGAGGAAAAATGATATCAAAATCTATGTTTCTAACAAACAGAACTACCGGTATAGTTCCTGTTAAAATGTTCCTGTAATATTCTGTATCCAAAAGATGGCTAGAGCATTAACCCACATTGCCAAATCCCTCTGTTGTAAGGCTTCTCTTCACTGCCTTAAGAAATTAAAGCAATGACAGCATTTTTTAGGAGTCATTACATAAAGTGATTGTCCGCTTCCCAGAGATCCATTTAATCATGCTAATGGCAATGAGTTATGGCTTATTGACTATTCTGATCTAGGGCTAGGGCTAGTTAAAGGCACTGCTGGCAACACACGCAAATTAAATGGAGCATATTTACGGCAAATGTAAAAGAACAGGTAAACCAACTGCCAAGCTTCCTAAATCAAAATAGATGTGGTCCGGTAAATCAATTAGGGGCTACAGAGTATCCAAGTAGATTTAGCTCAGTGATACTAACTAATCCTTGTCAGGAACACCACAGGTCCTCTTCCTCGACTGAGACCTTAATGCTTTCAATTATTGTCTAATTTCTACTGGCAGGGTCCTTACTCCTCTTTTCATTTAGATATTGATGGCTGGCTGGGATCCAGGGTGGATTGGGCCAGAGGAAAAGCAAGATTGAGGCATTTGTGATTGCATTTGCAGTTTCCGAGTCGAAAAGAATGATCGGCAGCCAATATGCAGAAGAAAATTAACCTGTTCAGATGATGTTAGTGAAATGTGCCACAACATTAAACTAATTAGGAAATGATATTGCATTCCGTACTTAAGAATGTGTCCTCCCATGAAGAAACATTAACCTTCTCGTCATATTGATTAAGGGAAAGGCCACCTGAGGTTCTCGGACCATTTTAGGAATACACCCCCCACCATAGAATTGTCTGGGAATGATGGGAGTTGTAGTCTAACTGCAACTTGCAAACCCAATGCTGTAATGTGCTGTCAGAGCCACCAAATTAGTACATTAGACACAGAGAGCAGTAGCTGAGTGTTCAAATAGGGGCATATTCACTAAAAGAGGAGTTGGCCCATTTTTAGCATCAGCTTAATATCTCCATAGAGTATGGTGAATAGATGTAACTTTTAACCATATGATTTCTTCTCATTACAAATTGATGTTTGGTGAAGAAACCCTTGGTAGAAGTTTTCATTTCTGGCGTATTGTTAATTCCTTGCATGGTGGTAGTTGTCCTTTATATTAAATGTTAAAAAACACATGCAGGAAGATAGCTAGAAAAAGAAGCTTTCTGACAAATTCTTTATCGTTCCCCTCGGTTCTGCATTTAAAAAGGTGATATCCAGGGAGACGTTTATGTAATGTTATAATTAACATGGACATGGTTGTTAACATTCTCTTCTTTCGGATAATAAGATACGTTGCTGCATTGTAGTATTATGTCGTACTCTGCCTATATCATTTTACCCACTCAGATATTTGGCAACTACATTGAAATTCAATGAATTCAATATCACTTATATATTGTGTGACAAACCACATAGCTGAGGGCCATAAATCTCACTTTTAGGGATCTTAACCAAGGTCCTGTAGGGCAATAAAGCTCAGGAACACTGATTTGCAGCAAACAGTGTGATTTATTTGCAAGCGCAAGCACCCCAAAACGAAAAGCTTTGGTCCCAATTAGAGCTCTATCTGGCTTCTTCTTATCTGCAAACCTGATTCGCTAACAGGAGACTTCCCTTGCGGGACGCGGCCAGGACTGCCCACTGATGTCAGTGGGCAGTTCTGATGATATCAGTGGGTGTTCTCGCTTACATTGGGGGTGTTACTGCTGATGTTAGTGGGCGTGCCTGCTGCTAGGAAACACCCCCATTTAAAGGGGAAATGGGCAGGGAGTGGGGCCTGTCAAGACCCCCGGACCCGGAGGACTCAGGTGTATAACTGACTAATTGGCTCCCTTCAATGAGTCTATACATCCCACGTACTGCAGGGCAGCATTTTACCAGTGCTGGTCAGCAATATGAAAACCTTATCCTGGAAAACCTTACTATACATATAATTTGTGTATCATCTGTGGATAAAAACACAACCAAGCATCTCCCTGTGGCTGTAAGGTGTCACAATTGTTTAAATATGATATTCAGTACAATGCATTGTATGGTGTTACATACGTTTAACCATTTAAAACAAATCTCCAAGTGAAATAGGGTTAAAAATCCTAGGGACACTTCTGGGGACAAAAAGTTTAAATCTGGAGAAAATCTTTTAGCGAGTACCATACCACACATCATGAGGGGTCCTATAGATACGTGCAGCAAACCAGCCGAGATTTATTTTAACAATTGCAGATTGCTATTGTACCAACCTTGTCCCAAAAAAACAGGAGAGAGGGGGGTGAGGGTGTAGAAAGAGGGGGGAGCGGGTAGAGAGATATTTTTGTACCCCAAAGAAGTACTGCATATATATATATATATATATATATATATATACACATAAATATGTATATTCTAATGAATACAATATATTAGTTATATGTTGGATAATGAGTTACTCCAACTGCTCTTATTGAAGGAAAACTCATCTCAAACATTTAAACATATAATTTTAGACACATGATATCTCTTGTTTTGTGTTATTACATTTCCTATGTGCTATTTTTGATGCCTACACAGCAAACTTTTTTTCCCAGAGGGGAAGAGATTGTTCTTTCCATTCCCATCCATGTTTTTCTAACCTCTGCTTAATTATTGTACTTGTCAGTCAGCACATATCCGCCACCTGCTGGGCACAAATGGTACTGAAGAATGTGACCCATGTACTCTGAGCCAGTTCAAAATAGATTGTCTGGCTATAAAAAGTAGTTCAACTCATCATGATTGTTTACCTTAGCTAAACAGCAGGATAAAAATAAAAGATATACATTGCAGGAAACGAAAAGTAACGTAATCTTTTTAACAAGTCATGTTACAGTCGATTTTTGGTATAAAACTTAAAGAATGTATACAGTCAGGTTATAAAAAAAGTAACTATATGTATGAACCAAAAAAAAAAAATCATATTTATAGAGAAAATATGAACCTGTCAAGTTTCTGTTTATCACTACTGGTCCCTCTAGGTTGTACGCTTTATCTAATGTAATGGTTAATCTTAGCGCTTATAGTATATATCTACAGATATATATCTGTGTTAGGAACCATGTAATGCGTATTTGCGGCACCAATGAGCGATTCATCGTTAGGCTTTTTGCTGAGAATGATCATACATCCTACTTTGCTCCAGAATAATTGCGGCTCAGTTGTGATCTGGACCCCCTCAGTGTCCCAGTGGTCTTTAGAGAGACTTTATTATAAAGTAAAGTTATGACTATGATGTATATATATTGGTTAGAAATGTTTCTTTATGTACTCATTCTTCACTTGCTTCTATCGTAAATCCGCTATGATGACAAGTTTTATAATTTACAGCTTGAATCCATTAATGGAATGGAAGTATTATCAAAAGCAATATAAATATAGCCCCAGTGGGATTAACAGTGAAACAACAAAAGAACTTCACTTGTGTCATATTGATCTATATTACTGAGAAGTAAGCTACGAGTGTGAATTTCCACCCAAATTATACCAACTAATTTAGCATCTGTTCGCTGGTGTTAATATTATCAGCTCGTCTGTAGTCTTCCTAGAGTAGACATGCCGAGCATACTTTCCTATAGGTCATAGTTTTCCACTTGGTTTTACTCAACAGCTGGTACCCGGACTCCTTCCTGCAACCGAGAAGCGGTTCATCTCCTCAATCTGTAACGTCTCACAGGACTCTTACAGACCCTCCTTAGTAACCCGATAGTGGAGAAGTGAACTTAAGTATACAGCATGCTGCTAAACTTGATATAGGGCTTTCTTTCCTGCATCGTGTGGCAGCTGCGTTCCTGATGGAGCTTGTCACTTTAGAACTGAAAGAGTTAAAACAGTAATAACGCATACTTGAGGATCAGTCAATGAAAGCTATCTGCGAGGGCATGGTATAACACCCTATAAGCTGAACATTGATCACAGTCAATATACTTGAAGTCATTTGATCACATGTCGCGCACATTGTGGTAAGGTACCAAACTGCCAGTTATCAAATTAATGTATAATTTCATTATAAAAGGTTTTTTTTTTTTTTTTTTACATACTGTGGATGCGTAATTGCAATTATATTTGTAAGTAGAGCTTGAAGTAAGGGGAATACATTTCATTTGTCTGCCCATTTAGGTAACATTCCATCACACAGACTCATTCCATCACATGGGCATTCAAGAGGAAAAAAACCCCCAAAAAACAGCAAGCCTAAAAAATATAGACACAAATATACAGTGGAGAGATAATGGGGAGGAGAGAGAAAGGGGAGAGATAGAGAACAGGGAAGAAATGGAAGAGAGAAAGCGAGAAGGGGTTATAACGATAAAGAATAGGCATGGTAAAAGTGGGAACAATATTGGAAAAGGGAATTGATAATGAATAAGGGGATAGATAGGGAGAAAAGGGGACATATGTGAGAAAAGGGAGTTAATAAGAAACGAGAGATAAAGAGACGAGATAAAGGAGGAGATAATGTGAAATGGGAGAGATGAGCTATAGAGAAAGAGGGGAAAAGACAACGAAAAAAAGAGGAGGAGAGACAAAGAACAGAAATAAGAGGAAAAATAGACAGCAAAAGGAGGGGAGATAAACAGACTGGGAGAAACAGGGTAAAAATAAAAAGGTGAGGCAAAGAAAAAGAACAAACAGAAGGGGAGAGATGAACAGGATCTATACATCTGAACCGGAACTTTCATGCCTTTTAGGTTGTGCATATTTTTTGTATATTTTTGGTGCTGTGCATATTTTCTGAGCAGCCCCTCCTGCCTCACAGATGCCCCATTAATGGTGTCCAGAGAAGGCTTTACATTGCTTGAGAGTCCCACTGATTCAGCTCCTTGGAAAGCTTGGACTCGCCAAACTTAGGGTACTTTGACACTGTGTCGGGCTAAGCAATATATGGCCACATAGTGTGACAGAACCCCCAATATTTATGCCTCAGATAGGTATTCACTGGGCTCGCGCTGAATGGGAAATATGCAAGCATAAGACTATATTGATGGGAAAATGCATGGATTAGGCTGGCTGTATAAAGAATATCCATGGATCCAGCAGGATGTATAACATGAGTGGATCTGTGTGGATATAAAATATACAAGGATCCTGCTGTAATTATGTGAAACATGCATGGATCTGGTAAACCCAGTATTTGCCCACTTACGCTAGATGACCCTACAGGGGCGGTTGTTGCTTTATTGTAAACCCATCCTCCAGGGAATTTCTAGGGAGTCCATCCACATACATGCAGAAAAACATCCAATTTGTTTTGGCTGACCTATGACTCCAGGGACTCTACCATGTTTTGCAAGGCCTGAAACTGGGTAAATATTGTCTCTGTTTAGGATGAGACATTTACGTTGTGTTTGTAGGTCCGCACTGAACTCCTTTACTCTGGATACCTTGGCTTCTATAGACCCAATTTATCTTTGCTGGTTTAATTTACTTGGGTGCAGAGATCACAGAACAGAGTTAATATAACAGCCCTTTAATAGCAGGTCAGCCTGCATCGACCTCTGCAGTCTGCGCTCATACAGTGGGGCAAAAAAAGTATTTAGTCAGCCACCAATTGTGGAAGTTCTCCCACTTACAAAGATGAGAGAGGCCTGTAATTTTCACCATAGGTACACTTCAACTATGAGAGACAGAATGAGACAACAAAGTCCATGAATCACATTGTCTGATTTTTAAAGAATTTATTTGCAAATTATGGTGGAAAATAAGTATTTGCTCAATAACAAAAGTTCATATCAATACTTTGTTATATACCCTTTGTCGGCAATGACTCCGTTACATCCATTTCTGAACCATGGCAGCAGTTCTCTGCTACAGTGTTGTCTACTTTAAGCAAACATCATAGGTAAAGTTAATATCGTGTTTTAACCAGTGTCCTCCCTATTCCTGTTCTTGACTTAAGTCCTAAACACTCTTCATTTTTCTACGCTTGTTCTACTGATTACTTATAGGACTCATAGAACATCTCCTGTTACACACCTTACTTCTTATTCCATCGGCAAATGAACCAACTAGAAAAGGTAGAGCACAACATTAGCCTTATTGTAGGAATAATGAGCTGCTCAGAGTGATCAACTCCTTTCCTTAAGTTGGTAACCATCCACATAATGTTGTGCTTCAATTACATCACCTTCAACATAACACTTGGATAAAAGCTGGAATGACATCACAATCTCCTTTCTTCACTGATTGTGAGTTGAGGACACAGGCAACAATTGTCTCTTGATCTCTAGCATATAAAGCACAAACAAGAAAAATAATTTCAATTTTTATTACCTTTTATTCTTTATATACAAGTAGAAGTACAATCTGGAACACCTGCATAGCAGATAGATCTAACAGAAATCTATTGTTATAGCACTGTACAATAGTACAATAAGTGTATCAAGCACACTGAGATAACACACAGCACCAGTGAGCTTGATCCAAAACCAGTAAAACGTTTGTGATAAAGCTTTGATTACAGTATATTGTGCACAATTGAAAAGCCTTTTGTTTACCACTTTCCTATTTGTTTTTTTGCTCTACAGTTTGAAATTAATAATTATATTAGTAATAGAAATAGGACAGGATTTAGAAAAAAAAAAGAACAATCACATTCTCTATAGAAAAAAAGTATTGTAGATTGAGCTCAAGCTAGAATTGGGTGTAGCTTGCTCACAATAGTAGGAGGCTGCTCACAATAATAGGAGGCTGCTTGCTCACAATGGTAGTCGGCAGCTTGCTCACAATGGTAGTCGGCAGCTTGCTCACAATATTAGGAGGCTGCTCACAATAGTAGGAGAATGCTTGCTCACAATAGTAGGAGGCTGCGCGGCGCAAGCTAAAATTGGGGGTAAGCTCGGTGACTACAGTAGGGGGCTGCTCAGGAAACACAGAAAAATGGACATGGGCTGCTGCTAGGCCCTTCTTTATTTTACCTCCCAGAGCACCCCTAAAAAATAAAAAAAGGAAAGTCTTGGCTAATGCACCTTATGGGGAATCCAGCTCTGAACAGAACCTAAGGGGACCCTGTATATATCTTTACATTAATCACTTGTAAACAGTGAATTGCCAATAAAAAAGTGGAAAAAGAATCCATAAAAAATGTTCTCCTATATTCAAGTCTATTTCCAAAATAAAACAAATAAACTAACTTAGAATAACTTGGTTTATTCTGGTAAATTCTTTGTATTGTGCGGGTGCATTGTATTATACAGATTAGTAATGCATTTTAAATAATCTACCAACTACATCTATAAATGTCATATTCGTCAGCTCTTAATTGAACAGACGTTTATGATACATAAATCAGCAGCATGTTTGCTTTTCTGGTTTAAGCCATGGTCTCTCTCTACGTTGAAAATATGACCCTAAAATAACACATTCGTTTTTAGAATACTAATGCAATTTCTTTTCGCTCTGTCGTGATGCACCGGTATATAGTAAGTCTCTAAAATGAAACATTATCTTAAATATTATATGAGGTATGGTTTATAAAACAGAACACATTTTATTAATGCTATTGGGCAATTATCTCAGACTGTAAAAATAATGGACATTATATATGTTTGCCTTTAGTGGTAGTTGCTCCTAAGCTACTAATGTACACTACTCCATGTTTGTCTTTAAAAATAGTATAACGATGGTATGTGGGATTTCCCAAGGATTACTTTCCATATACTCTGCACTTTTTAGTGCACAATACCGCTAATGCTAAAATTTAGATAATTAACCGGGAAATATTTTTGTTAAATATTTTTAGGCATCCAGGAGACACCTTTACCTTGATCAAGAGTGGTTACCCAGAAATTCTACACTCACTATAAGAAAAAGTTGATATCCATTGAAATGAAAGATTTGAACAAATCTTAAGTTTAACAACAGCATCCAAATAGTTTAATTCATTAATACCCAAGATTTATCAAAGTTGCTAACTATATTTACAAAGAATTTCAGAGTTGGCTCTGTTCTCCTGCATTATTACATATAGAACCCCCTAGGAAAGGTTCTGTGGAATTAATGGGATTCAAATGGCAAATTATCTTGAGAAGCATTTGGTAAATTATTAATGGCCCATTCTTTGGGTCACTTGGCCCCTAGTGGACAGGTCCTATGCTTCCTTTTGTTTAACTTATTGGTAGTTTATAAAGACAAAATAAGATATATGGTTATCATTCTGGGGGGGGGGAAAAACATTGTTTGCACTTAATCATATAAAATTTCTCATTCAATAAATAAAAAATTGCATATATCATTAATGTTTTACCCCATGAAAACAACACAATAAAAAAACATGTATTGAGGGAGTTTTTGTTTTGTTTTTCTTTACATCTTTTCTGTTACTTTAGCTTGACAGCTTCCAAAATTGAAGACATTTATACATAAATATATTTGCATCTAGTTTTAATAGAAATAAATGGGTCAATGCCGAGCAAATAGAGATTTCACTGGACTTATTCTAGGATAATCCAATTTTCTAGCACATTGTGTTGTGAAATCTGGGGATGTGCAGGGATAACCAGTGAGGTCAGTCCAGGCTCGATATGCCACGAGATCATCGGTATAGTTTTGCTCCTTGGCATTGGTGATTGACGTGGATTGGTGTACTTTTTGCAACTGTAGTGCATTTCATCTTATGAATGGATTTATGGAAATAAAATGCTCAAAATGTGACAATGGGCGATCACCCCACAGCTGAGCTGTCACCAGCACTGTTGCAAAATATAAATGATTCCTCGGACGGTAGATTCCTAGAGTAATATAAAATATTTAGCAATAGAAAATTATAAATGGGAAATTCTATTACACAACACACGATAAAAGGCTGGCAACAAAATAGAATTTCAAAGTACAATCAGTATAATTGGACGGCACTCGGATGTTCTGGTTTAGGTTCCTCGAGGATTTTTTCAGAAAGTAGCGTTAAATGGCATCTTCCGAAGGGTTCTATAAAACCCAGACAATTAGGACAATTCAGAAATTCTGGTGTGAAGCAGTAGACATAAAACAATCGAACCCTCTATGCTATTGAACGTGTTACACAACCCGTTTGGCCTTAAAAAGTATATAACATACATATCGTGTACATTTACAAACCTGAAGATGTCCTGCTCTGAAAGTAGACAAGTTCCTTGTCCATCTCTTGTAATTATTTGGCCAATAGAGCCACTTGGTATTTAGCTGTTCGTTCATTTACACAAAATGAAATTTTAAAACGTGTGACTACATTATAAACAACAAATAATATATATTTAATACAGGCATCTACATTTTGAGACTCCTCTGAATGGCAAAGCTCTAATAATAAGTTACATTTCTTATCTGTTACTCCCCATTCACTGAAGCGGCTACTCAAAGGAGGTCCTCAGGAGGTCCTGAAGCAATTGACTTATGAGCCCAATTGACTTATGAGCCCTTAAGAGGGCAACTTCGCAGACAAAACAGAAGTCCAGATAACAGAAGGTTTCCCTTTTCAATGCTCTTCATAAAAGACGTTACGGTAGCATCAGAAGATGCCACTCATACAGTTGGCCTAGGGAACCAATGAGATCAATGACACCCAAAATCCCTGAATCTTCGAGCGGTCACTACTCCTCATACTACTTCATCCGATTCCAAACCATGTTTTTCGTACAGACTGTCCAGGAGGTGTAGGTGCTTCTCCATGGCAGGAAGGTAGATGCTCAGGTCTCTCTTCATGGCATCATGGAAAGAGTCTCTCTTGTCGTCTCCCTCATTGACAGCGAGGGCGGCCACAAACCCATCGTACGCTGGTGCCGCTCTTAGGGCCAACTGCAAACAGAACCACACAGATACGCAATCTGGTAACCCGAGTGTTTTTCATTAAAAGCGCAGAGGAAAAGAATGCATTGCACAACGATATTAAATATTTCCCACACTATGTTCTGAAATGTAGATTTACGTAAATCATGAACTTTTACACTGCTGTAGATATTATTTTAACATGTTTTTTATGCCTTGATTTAGTAAACAATATATTATATTTGTCTTCAAACATACATTCATGTTAGAATGAGCATTTGTTTTTAGCTAAATACGATACACCTGGCTTTAGATGATCACACTTACTGGTTCGTTCCAGAGCCACTTTGTCTCTTTAATGTCTTGCTAAAAGTTTGTTACGAACAAAAACTGGACTGAGCAGGCAGTGGGTAGAGGGATGACACTGCCCTGGTTTCACCAAGATAAAGAATTATGAAAATGATTATCTCATTGGGGAAAACAGAGACACAGCTCAAAAATACTTACCGCGAAAACACCACGTACAACCCAGCCGTGATACTGCCGCAATGTCCTACCATATGCATTACCTAAAGACACAGAATGACAGAATCAGGCGCAGCTACAGTAAGTGATAATTTCCTCTATAATAATAATCTATAGAAAATAGAACTTACTCAAGGCTGCTTGGATGTCATTCTGACCATTTTTCAGCTCAGTTAGAAATGCATACAAAAACTTCAATCCCCTGGAGGGCAAAAGGAAACATTATTTGTCAGTTTGATCCTGCGCCAGACTATCTTTGGCCCACAACTCCCACCATCCCGTGAACATCTTACAGTAAATTAAATGCATTTCAAGGAGAGCCTTTTTGATATGCGTTTCACAGCATTCCTAATCCTCTGAGATCACGTAGCGTCGCGGTGCAGGTAGGTCTCATATCATCTCTGATCATATTACCCTTTAATCTCAACACTTACATTAAATTGGGGCAAGATAATCTTGCTTAATTTTGGAGCCACATATCCCTACAATCTTACTATTGTAAGTCCTGATGGTGCAACCAGCTACATGAACCCATTCTATCTCTAGCCAACAAAAGTCGGGTGGAGAACATCTCCCCGAGACTCGCCTTACATCTTTTAAAAGGGAGTCTCATTTTATTTGTGGAAATGAAAGTTAGAGCAGTTGTGTTGTATCTGGGTTTATACTGGTCTCATCTGGGTGCTCTTCTATTCGATGCACGCATGTAATTCTTGAGTTATCCGCAATTTACCTTTTGAGCCACAACAACGCCTCTGTTGCAGAGTTCCTGACGTGTGTCACATTTGCATGAACTTCATGGAGGACGATCTTCTGTAGAGTCGTGAACTCTGCTTCATTGGTTATGTATTTTTGGTTTATTTTCTGGAAAACATGGTAACGGACAAGCTTTACCGTCAGCATTTGACGCAAAACTGGTAGGAAAAGTAGCATTATTGACTATAAGCATTCATCCGCATGAGTAGCAGTACAGAACCCACGCGATATTAGAGTGGATTCAACATTTCTAGGTAATAAGGAGCAAGATGATATTTATAAATCAGCTTGGAAAAAATGTAATTTCAATATAAAAAGTATGTAAAGAAGAGACTCTTGGATAGCTTAACAGTCAACGTCAGACTGATATAAAAGAGAAAGTCTTGCTAAATTATATGATACATGCATTTTAGAATAGTGAAGAAATACCCCTCGAGTCTAATGAGTTGCAAGATGGATTGCATGTGGCCACGAGTGTCTCAATAAATGCACTCTCGAGTTCAGTTTTAAGACGCTGTGATAGCTTTACTGGGCCAGGGTAGTTATAAGACTTGAAGAGCAGCGTACAGTTTGAAAGAACATATGAAACGTGGCTACCATGTGAATTCCATTGGTATTAAATTATTCTGCGTTACTGAAAACAAAGCTTTGTGACTTCATACAATCTCACCTTAATATTTCCCACAAAGTCCATTTTTACAGGAGCAAACACTGTTGATCCCAGCTTGTCTACAGAAAAACAAAGCATTAAGTGTCAGTGACCATACACAAAACGCTGAATAATAATATTAATTAGACCTAATTAAGTTCTAATTATATCAACAAGCAAAATAAAAGTACACTTATACCTTGTGTACATGTTAGACATAGAAACACAGAATTTAAATCTACATTGGGATATAAATCATTTGTATCTGATAGGAATCAATAAGGGACACACCTGGTCTCCTGTCTTAGACAAGTCCATTTATTGGCATTAATGTATTTTTTTTTGTGCCGCGCTCTGTACTGTAGAAGGCTTTTGTCCCGTTTGTCATGTTTTCAGACAAATTGCTGTTGTAATAATAAGGTTTACTATGCACCATGTGTCAGTGTATGTTTCATTGTTGGTGTGGTGTTGTGTTTTTGAGGTCTTGGATGTAAGGAAATAGGGATCCAAAGTAGGTTAGAGACTTTGCCGGCACGTATATGTTCTGAGACCGGCAATAGAGATCAGAGATAATTCTTTCATCAAGTAAATGTTTGCCTCATTCATAGTTTTTGCCAGGAACATGATGCTCAAAAGTGAGCACTCATAGTAAACTGAAAAGGCTTAAAAAATGTTTTTTATGCAGTTAAACTTCAGATTCAATGACAGATCTGCCAAGGTTTATCTGCTTAACATAGTACAATTTATTTATTTTTTGGCATCGGTGGAACAGCATCTTTAAAACGCAGCACAGCAATAACTCTAGTAGAAGTACATACAAGCAATCACATACCCAGAATGGGAACAATTGCATAACATGAGTTCAGAAAATATTCGGTTGGTATTCCATCTTCATCATCCAATATAATGTCGCTGAATCTTCAAAATAAATATGGCACTTTAGTACAGAATAAGGCTTGTGTAAGAGCAACCCCGACCTTTCCAATATAACCCGCCTCTATTTTATAAAATACAGTCGTAATATCTACATATAATTCCCTAAAATCACGTGTGGTCTGTACTGGAAAATTCTGTATGGGTTTAATAACGATACCTATAACATCACAGGCAATTTGTTCTACCACTGAACAGAAGCAGAGACTGGAACTTATTTATATAAGGTAACATGCAGGCTGATGTCGGCCCCACCACCACGTGACTGGGAATACCTGTGAGTCATTGCATTGAAAAAGGTGTGAAGATCATCAGAGCCTCCCATTTCTTCTTCTCCTCCATCACTTCCATCACCTCCACCTTCATCTTGCTGCTGTGTACTGTCCACCGAGGGCGCTTCAGCCTGGACATCTGTCCTTCCATCGGTTCGGTCGCTGACCGCAGTACTGTCGGCATGCTGAGAAATGGTAACCGGGGTCCCTTTACTATCTGCACATATTAATAGTAGCTATTATGAAACAAGACACATTTTATTTAACAAGGAATGTCAGTAAAAAAAAAATAGCAATGGAACATATTTGGGTCTTTATACTACTATATCGCAACCTTTCACTAAAATGAAAACTTCAATGGTAAAATGTCTTTTTATGGATCTACTCAAACACAGCTTCTCCACTGTATGAATGTCCTTCATCAAAATCTGAGGATGATTAAGGTTGGGTTTCTCCCCTGTGGCCATAGAAATTAAAAGACTGTGAGAAACAAAGATCAGACAATGGGTTATTTTAGTAAAAAGCATTCCCACTAAATAAAAAAAATGGTTTCAATAAACTATGAAATAGAACACCTGGAAAAGGTTTGAATAGCCTAGTTCATGTAGCTTCCCAAAGGTGAGGGTTCTCTAGTTGTTAAGGGCCTTTAATAGAAGAGAAATGCGTTTCCTACCCCCTCGGCCTATCATTTACAAAAAGCAGGGACATTAAAAATGTAAAGTATACCTTTTACCTACTTTTTATTAATTTTATTGTATCCTCTCCAGCCCTATTTTCAGAATAATTGCACACTGGGACCACATTCCACCAACAATGATGTATTTTACACCAGAAAATTTGCATTAAAACATAAACATCTAATTTGGGGTAACCACCTGTTCTTTTAAGTAAACAAAAAAGTACGCTTATTGGGGTGCACCTTTTTTGTTTTACTAATATTGTGACTGCCATGGTTATATTTCCAAAAAAAATCTAATTGAGATATTTTACCTAGTTCTGTAAATCCATGGCAGATTAATATGCAAAAAAAAGCCAAACCTTTCTTTATTGTGACATGCGTGACGGAGTAATTTCTACACTATCCATTATCAAGAAATTAAAAAAGAAAAAAAGTTTTCAGCAGATTTGTTAAGTAGTCTTACCTGCTAAATGTTTGTTCCAATCACCGGGCAGAGAGCTGACAGGCACGTTTCTGGAAATTTCCATACCGATGCAATGGACATGTTCATTTATTGAATGGTCTTTGTGGTTGGTCTCTTCTTTTAATGACCCATTTTCAAGGTTATTATTCAATTCAATTTTCCTTTAGGGAGTGATGACGTTAAAATATTAGTATTCCAGTGTAAATGCATTCTCCGGGACCGTACAATTCTAATTATGAACGGGGCTCTTTCCTAAATGTTATCCAGTTATTTCAAATGGAGCCGTGACCAACAAACGTGTGGATAAAAACCTTTAAATGGCGATGATTAAAAATGCAAATAAATGTAAGTTCAGAGTCTACAAGTACAGACAACAGGATTAGTGCATTCACATCTACACTCCTCTCCATTCTTTTGTAGAATGCGGTGAACACTCACAATTCTGAGTGTGGAGATGACTGTTGCCCCCAACCCCCTCCTGCAGCCCTCTTATTTATAGTTTTTCTAATCTTTGTGGTGAAACAAGAGATGGTATAGAGATTAGGGCTCTAATATTTAAGGTAAAAACCGTTTTTAAAACATGTCCAGTGGAATTTTGTCATCTTTATAACATTGTACTTTCCTCTCACTTTGTGCAATGGCCCCCCCTACAACGGATTCTGTTCTAGATGATGCAAGATGACTGGGTATCCCATAAGGAACTAGACATTTACCGGTATATACGTCTGCCCATAGGTATCTAGAAAAAAAAATAGTCCTCCAAACAGGGACAACTGATTGTTTATACATTTTTAGAGTTATCCCTAACATAAAGTAGTAGTTACATTGCCTAATACATTCTGTATTTGCAAACCTCAGCTTTGTGACTAGATGTTGCTTTCTATACAGAACCAGCAGTGTATTAAGGTGATCAGCGCTGCCCAGTATGTATAATATGGGTGACGTTCTCATCCGGTTGTTCAGATGCAAAGAAAGAATTAGTTTACTATTAAGAAAATAAACTTTGGCAACTGAAACAGTCAGAAAGGCTTGTTAGTGACAACAATGATACGCTTAACTATTTTACTGCTGGACAGAATATTGTCCCATCTTGCGGGATGGGCACCATTTAATGCACTGCATTTTCAAAGACCCACTCACCTTTGCGCAGATGCATGAGTTGGCAATGTAGACCGACGTACCTGACACATAAAAAAAAAAAATTAAATGTTTCAACTACAAGTCTCCAGGATATACAAATCTCCAGGAAAAGCTATTGCGTTTATAATAAGCATAAAATTCCCAGAATCTCAATCTCAAAGCATACACACTGGTGGGCAAAAGCAAGGTTTAAGTATTGTCTTGTCTTGTTTGAGTGGCCGTGACAGGTCGCAGCAAGAATGCAAGTGTGCCTTTTATTGCTGTCATTGTATATATATTTAAAAGAAAATATTGCGTATTTATTTAATTTGTATACATATTTGCATGTTTATTTAGTGTATAGAACTGTAAGATGCTGGAAAAAAATGTGGGATCAACATTTTTTTTACAGGAAGGGAATGAGTTAATTGGTTTTCGGCTCCGATAACTTGTGTTAACTTATGCAAATCTGAAATGGAAATGCATCTATCTATAGATATACATCTTTCCCCTGTCTTGCTTCAGTCCTGTTGGGGGTCACAAGCCGAATCTAGGGTATGGAATTCAACGTGTGAATGGAGTGTGTGTTATGCTGCTTCATGATTTATGTAAGTCAGGCGTTTAGCAGCCGGTCACGTGGATGTCACAGAAGGCAAACCTTGGTGGGTTTCAGAACGGAAAGGTGTGGAGATCCCGGAGGTGTAGCCTGCACGAGGTGAGACGTGAAGGTGGTATTTGCAATCTGCATACACTCCTCCAGCGTTTTTAGGAATGTATTACATGTAGATTTCAAAAGTGTTCCCATATCAATATTTTCCTGGAAAAAGAATACATATTACATAAAAAAAATGCACACAGAAAACTCAACACACTTTTTTCCCAGGTACAAAGCGTAAGCATTTAGGTCAGTGGTCTATATAAGATCTTTCTGCCATCGCTCCCCCAACTAATTCAGCTTACAGTTAATTATCTCTATGGGAGACTTGTCCGACTCAGCCCTTGAGGGCAATAACCTTGCTGGAATCTTAGGATTGTTTACATTGACATGCAATGTGTCATTTTGAAGGTTAAACTTAAGAAAACTGAAGCTGGATACTGCTGGGACATGGAAACATAACATACAGGTTTCCCTCTCTGCGAAGGGTCTTCCATCTACACAAGTATTACGAAGGCAAAATACAAAAACAGATCAGAATTCAGAAATATGTGCCAGCTTTCGGCTCTGTACCATCAGGGCTGCTTACTTGTGGGTTTTTGCACGTGAAGAGATGCCACATGGGCTGCGCAATTCTCCTCTAAACACAGTCTTGTTACACATTTACAGAACAAAATCAGGGTTAAGCTATGTTTAGCACAAGATAAAAAAAAGAGTGTGAGCCTCTGACATCACTCTCTCGAGGAGTGCCCAGCCTACAAAGAAATGACAGGTAACACAACTCACCTGAGAATCATCATCGCCGACTGCAGAGCTTTCTTTCGTTTTGTTGACTTGTTGCACTAGAATATCACAGTACAGTCTTAATTCTGACATCTTCCTTTTCAGAACATCTGTATTGTCACTGAACTCTAGAATGAAGAGGATAACAAGTATAAAAAAATAAATTCACAAACTACACACACACACTGCTATGCTGGCTACTGGTGATTATGTCCAAGGAAAAGCATTTCCAGTTGATAGGGTCAGGTCATCACAGAGATTTGATCATGTTCTTGTGTAATGTAATCTGTGCTTAAACAGATGCTGAAGAACAGCTTGCCTCTCTGCAACAAATCAGATTAATAATTCCTTAACACTATATAAAGGACTGTGAATGAGTGCTTAAGGATACTGCGACATAAACAAATCAATTAAAAATGCACAAAATTCAGACAAAAGTCATCAGTGGGTGGCAGATTACCCTGGTGGTGAACCCACTTGTAAAACTTCAATCTGCATTGGACTTGTGAACGTGAAGAAAAGAGTTAATAAGCAAACATCACACTCTCTGGCATTTATTACTTACAAGCAGCAGACAACAGGGTTTGGTCATTCATTCATTCACACACACACACACTGCAGTATCTAAAAAGATGCTAGAGAGAAGAGATGCTGGCGTGTATATGCTGCATAGGTGGAATTGGCACCACCGTAGAATGCTTAAGTGTACATATGTGCGCAGAATACAAAGTACTCAAAGTCCTAGAAATTAGGGTTGCCATTCAGTACATCTCTTTATTAGAAAAAAAAAAATAATAATTTTCCCATTAATGCAAAGCTGCAGAATCTGTGCTTTACCAATAAGTAATTGGATATAGTTTGTTTTGAACAGTAGTGTTCAGTAGCGTAGAGAAGACAACTCCTGAATTTAGCACTCTTCCCATTCCCAAATAACAAACATTTGCACACAGCCCAGTATTTTTTGTTCCTTATCTTAAGATTTGATTAACATGCAAACACGTCACGCAAGCTAAAACCAAGGTGACCATGGAAATCTATACAGAAAGGACAACAGAAGCTGAAAGTGAACAGCCTTTAGGTTAGGGAACTCTGTAGCTATTGGCAAGCCAGTATTTCAAAAATATATCAGAAAACATATAGGGGTTAAGTATAAAAAGTGACTTGGTAGTCAGGCGTCACCATAGCAACAAATGAAAAGTTCCTGTAATTGGAGCATTTCACTGGGTGCTATGGTGATACAGACTCCTTTACAAACGTTGCACCAGAATCCCTTTTTATACAGATCTCCCGGTGTATAAGGAGAGAGCCCACTCACCTTTCTCCTTCTTTGTGCGGACGTCTGTAATACAGGCTTTAGCGGACCCCAGCGCCACGAGCCACTGCTGTCTTTCAGCTGCCGTCCTGGCTTTCAGGTAAAAGTACTGCTCCCCTGGAATAGCCAAGTCCATCCGTGTGTTATCTGTGGGGTGAACTAAAAGGCACAACAATTCAAAATAAAGATACTGGAAAAAAAAAATAAAGGACAAGAAAATGTATAAAGTGCAAGCAATTCCTCACTGGATACAGAATACCCTCCAAAGCAACACCGCTGTGATTATATAAAGACTATTTTTAAGGCCAAGATTAATTGGCCAAGAATTTATTATTAAGTCTAACTTGAAACCACAGTTTAGAAATTCCTGATATACAAGGGTGATTTTGGATTATCGGAGCCGCGTTTGGACACTAGAAGAGGTTGCCAGATTGTAAACTCCTTTGAGAAAAGCCCCCCTCACCTTTTGTGTGCTGCACTGCTTGCTATGTCTTATTTACACCCTGTACAGCGCTGCAGAATACAACGTCGCTATATAAATCAATAAGTCATGATAATAGTAACTCACTTTTCAAATAGAACAGTAAAAATATTTCATATGGAATCTTGAACGTTCTGTAGGGACGTAGTTTTACCTTGAATTTCACAAACAGCCATTTGAATGCTTCCTTTACAGCCCTTCCAAGCATCTTCTTTTGAGTCGTAATAAGACAATATCCCTCCACGCAAAAGAAACCATCGAGGCTGCCACCCTAACATCAGAACATCAGAGAAATGTTCAGATTAACAATACAACCGCCAGGGAATAAACACACAGTAGAATCGTTTTACGGTGTTTGGCATATATTGCTCAAATTGACAAATAAGGAACTTAGTAAGAGTCAGGACTCAGGTAGGAACGTTACATCTTGCATGACCTTGACTCAAGCAAGCGAGTCAACCCGGAATCCTCAAGGTATACATGGTATATCATTTCAACTGTATAATAAGAGGCTTAGGTCAGTCTTTAGAAAAGAGAAGAAACTTGATACTCTAGCTCAATCGGAAATAGCACATTTTAGGTCTAATAGGTAACATTAACATTTGTATGAAAGCCACATACTATCCTTTAGTCGGTGACCAAAGTCTTTTCATAGCCAAGGGCATATACCTTCACCAAAGATGAATAGACATGGGGGTCAAATCCAAGGGAAAATATAAAGGAAAGGGAGCTTAAAACAAGGAAATCGGAACCGACACATGCAGGGTATCAGTGCTGACTCCTGGCCAGGAGACAAAACTTAGCGATTTATAGATTTTAATATTCATCTCTAAGTCAAGGACCAGATCACATAGCAAACATTTCTTACAGCAACCCGACAAATAAGTGGACAATGTAAGGGAAGGGTGAATTCCAGACATACTGGTGTATAAAGAAAACACCCAATTAAAAGTCAAGCAATACCGGTCCGGCAGAAACATTATGGAATAGGTGGGTGATTCATAAGCAATACCAATGCATATTGTATTACCAGCACACGCATTGTGGTATAAAAATGTTTCAAAATTAGATTTATATTAACTCTCTCATGACCAATGGAATTTTGTACCATAAAGGTCCGGAATTAATCCATTTACCATGTTTGTTCAGAATAACCATTCTCCCAAGAATGTGGCTTCTATTTACTTAACACAGAAAAGGAAGAAAAAAGTGAACATGGGAACCCACAGAAAGTTTTCTGGAGGGCCGCAAAATGTTGGTGAGGACTAGGACCGATAGGGTAGCACTGTTAGGAAATTTCTACGTATTGGACTGAAATATAACAAAAATAGGTGAAATTGAAAAAAAATCATCTTTTTTGTTAAATTTTACAGGGGAGAATGTCTGTACCAAAGCGCTATTATACCAAACATTCAATGGAGGCAGCTTCTGATTGCAGAGAAACCTGGTTTTTGTGTTTTGTTTATTTTTTTCTGTTCATTTAATTGAAACAGTGCTTATGTCAATACTGATTTTTGTACTTTGCAGTCCCTTTAAAGTTCAACTTTTTTCTTAAAAGTACACTCCAGTCATCATTTTGACTTTAATGCATAATATAGGTGCGAGGTAATATAGGGGAGGTCTGTAAAATCCCACCAAAAGCATTTCCCCCCCTTATAACCCACAACCCAGCCAAAGCTAAATGCCCTACGTTAGATGCTTTTAAGCAGAGCCGGCTCCGTTGTACGCTGCATTCATAAATCAGATTATACCCCAGTGCACATGTGTAAAGTCTTCCCATTTTAATTGGAGCACGTTCTTTTCACTCATTGGCTGCTTAAGCAGCCAATCAGAAATTTCAGATCACAGAATGCTTTATTATACATTCTATAGTCGGGGTGTCAGGGACTTTAGACTAATCCTTTAAGCAATGCTTAATACATCAGTAGTGGGGAAATGAATGGAAACTATTTTAACCCCTTCCGGACCGGCGTTGGCAAACTTTCTTTTAAAAATAAAAAGCGATCACGTGCACGGAATTGAGGGAGAGTGGCTGCTACTGATCGCTGGGGACACCCAGCGGTCAGTAGCAGCCGCCCCTCGCGATCCCAGCGTTCAAAACGACCCTGGATTGCGTATCATCGATGATGTACCTGGTACGTCCCGGTCTGCCGGTGACCTTTGACCCGGAAGTACGAGGTACGTCCCGGTCTTGAAGAGGTTAAAGCATAGGATTGTTGAGCATCTGAAGTCACATGGGTTTCAAGATCAAAAACAACATGGGTTTTCCTCAGGAAGATCAGCCAAACTAATATTGATGTTTTTGATTGGGTGACTAAAGTAATTGATCGAGGTGGTGCAGTAGACATTGCGTATCTGGATTTCAGTAAGGCCTTTGACACTGTCCCACATAGAAGACTTATAAATAAACTGCAATCTCTGGGTTTAAATCCCAATGTTGTTGAATGGATTAGGCAGTGGCTGAGTGGCAGAAAACAAAGGGTTGTAGTCAATGGCGTATATTCAGAGCAAGGTCTTGTTACCAGTGGGGTACCTCAGCATCTGTACTTGGACCCATTCTCTTTAATATTTTTATTAGTGATGTTGCAGAAGGACTCGATGGTAAGGGAAGTCTAACTTTGGAAGGTTAAGCACAACTTTTGGTCAATTATTGAGATTAAATACTGTATTTATCTGCGTATAACACGCACTTTTATAACTAAAAAAATAAGCTGAAACCCTACCTGCGTGTTATACGCCGATAACTCCTAGAGCTGCACGATCTGCAGCCGCGTCTCCCTCACTTCCGGTACCGGCGAGGGTGCGTGTTATACGCCGGTGCGTGCTATACGCCGGCAAGTACGGTAATCATATTAAAATGTATTGGCTTGTCCCAATTTAAAGCAAAAAGAGGAAAACTGGCATATATTTGCTTGTCTGATAATTACTGCATGGTACTTATCTGAGTGAGTCAACATCGCTAAGCTTGTGGAAATAAATCCTCAAATGAACATAATGGAAAAAGAGGATTACAAGATATTTATTATTCAAAAACCTTTTGGCCCAAAAGAGGGGTCACTGTGAGCCACTCAGTCATCAGATGCATTTTAATGGATACGAAAGCCGAGAGGTCCCTTGGACTCTGCAAATCCCCCCAATATGCATTGGGGGGATCCAGCTATTTTCCGTCCAGGAGGTGTGTTGCACCACCGATGGGAGCGGCTCCCCACTAATACCTTAAGGGACACAGAGGGTGTGAACGGCAGCTTCTCATTAAGGTATAGGTTTTTTCACATTTGTAAACAATGCATACATAAGTACTTTCACACACATTGTTTGTTTAGGGGCTCCGGGTGACACTGGACTGACTAGGACAGGGATGCTGGTGAAATAGCCCTCCAGGTCGGCATAACAATTTAGGTTTAGTACTGCCTCATTTGTCGTATCAGGACTGGAGTGTTGTACCGTAAAAATACGGTTCAATGTCTTATCAACAATTTGCAATTACAGAATCCCCAGCAGAGATACAGTTTGCATGCTGCAGACACAAGGTAGTTTATTTCATACATGTATTGCAGCTAGGGTTGGTTATTACTGTCACGCTTACATTTCCCATGACTCTCAGGCAGTCTGGTATGTTAAACATCTTGTGAAAGTGGATAACTAACAACTACAGTGCCAAAGGTTAATTTTAGTAGCTTTGTACTACAGCTGCTGTGGAATGAACATCTCATGATTCTCAGCCATCCGTTTGGCCATCATGACAAATGTAATAACAGCACTTCGAGGGCCAAATGCTAGCCACAACTGCTGTCCTATATTGTTCCACGCCTTTGTCACTTTTTTTACCACCCTCTTTTTTGTAGGAGCTCAGAATGTGTGCTGTCCATCACAGAGCTACACTACGCAACATTAATGTTTTTTGACTGCAACACCCATGACGCCAAACAAGCAACATTGCTAGTTGATTATTATGGGGATAGCTGGAACTGTAGATTGGGCTTGGGGCTACATTAATATTCAGCAGCCATATTGCCAGCTGAACTTCATGGGAATTATAGTTATCGACTAGGGTTGTGGTGACCTACACTTGATTACACACTTACGCTTTTGTTGTTGGCTGCAGCTGCCATGATATACAGTCAACCATGACTGGCTGACGATCATAAGAATAATAAAACTGGGGTACCTGAGGCTATTCTTCACCACCCTAGCTATTGTAAAGTTCCCATGTTGTGCAGGTACATGCTGGTCTGTAGCTACTATTACTGTGGTCATATATGTTTTCCCATTCATGGGGAACTAACATTTACCTTCCACCTGGACCAGGAAATGCCACAATCCTGACAATGAATGGTTTAGTGGTTTACCAATTTTATAAACCAAATCTTATTATGGATAGGTTAGCGGAGGTAGTAGTTACACATCCCTGTATTTCACCAAGCGCCATGGCAGATTCCAACATATTAGGGATGTTAGTGACACAAAACAAAAGGCATGCAAAAGTCTGAATGCACTGACCTAGTACTTTTATTTCTCATGACCTGACCCAGAATTTACTATAGCGATGACAAGTACAGACAGAGTAGCCCTATGGTATGTGATAATCAGAGCTGTTTGGTGTATGGCTGTGCATGTATAGATACTTCCATTAATAATTATAAATGCAGAATGTAGAATAATATTCTAAACCACTATTTAGGTCATTGGTGCGGATAGTGACTAATTAAGATGGGATTTAGAAGCTAATCTGATGTTCCTAGGAGTCAGGAAACAGGCGTGTATATCGAACAGTAACCGTGCACACTGTATCAAAGTGCCTCTTTCAGCTCACAAATCTAAAATGAAGAAAAAAAAACAATTAAAAAACCCCACATTATTATAAGATTGGGGTACACTGCCGTTATAAGCTAACCACATGCCTAACAAAATAAAATATCTAAACAGGGAATGTGAAATTAAGTTGTATATACTCAGCTTCCACAGGTCGTGTATGGGTCGGAAGACCAAATAGTAAGGAGAACACACAATACTATTTTTGTAACTATAATGCAAAACGATCCCAGATGAATGACTTTTCATAAATGACTTTAAATGTATTCGCAAAAATCATGGCCATAGTCAGAACCCATTTGTGTGCCAGAGATTGTAGGTTCAGTTATTCCTCCAAACGTCATTTATTTGAACAGCCGTACCTACAAATCCCTGGACTTGTCTATGTTGACCAACTTAACTCTGAGGGACCGAGGAGCCTACAAGGCCATTGTTCAGCAATCACTTCTGTGTTTAGGGATGGGAAACCAGTGACTAGACATTGTTTTGCAGTTTGGTCACTGATTACTCTCCCTTATATTTGAGGCCCATAGTCATGTACCCCAAGAATTTGTAAAGGGGAAACTGTTCTAAGATGCATTTTGGATTAGCAGCCTGGATGGAGTGGCTCCTTGGGACGGAATTACAGTAATTACTAATTACAATTTTCTATGTGAGACACATATTTGAACCTTTGAAACAGATTTGGGTCAAAACGTGGCTGCTGGCAAAAAAAAATTTCGTAGAAGCGTAAAAATAATATAGCAAATCGTTGGGTGTTGATTTTATGTGAAAAATACTTTTGCTTGGCTAGGCAGTGCTAGTCAGCCATATGTAATATAGACACTTTGTCATAATGACTATTAGTCCTACTCTACATTGGTCAAGGAGGGAACGCCAGGGGATATATATACATATATATATATATATATATATATATATATATATATATACACATAATAATACCAGCTCTTTAATAAATTGTCCAAAAAGGTGTATTCTTCTTGAAATGCGCTACAGAAACAGCACAAAGTGGAATCCAAATATTAGGAAGCCAAAGATACATCATTAAGTATCAGTCATGTAAATGCTATTTAACGCACAGTGTCATCGCTTGTTATGTCCTGTGAAGATAGGGTGTTGTTTTGACAATACAATGCTTTAAAGGTGTATCATCAGCACCATTACTTATAATGGGTGTTAAAATTGTGCTAAAGGTGCTTGAGTGTTACCGTCAGGCAGCCGGTCTTGACTGATCAGTCCGAATTCCAGTCTAACCAGTACTGGTTTGGCCAAGCTATACAACAGACTACAACTAAAGACTCTAAACAAACAATGTCCCGCTTCTACCTCTTTTACTTTTTTGTTTACCTCCATCACCCCTAATTAGAATGCAAACTTCCAAAAAAAAACTGGAGATTTGCCCTTCTTTTAATGAAGACGTTTGGGGTTCCCAGATCTATACCACTGCTCAGCGATACATCAAATTCACACACACACAGTTCATTTAAATAGTTAATATGCTGCTGGATTTTATCCACTTTATAAAACTGGATAAAATCCAGCAGCATATTATAAATAGTACATGAATTTTGGTCTTGTCGCTCTAGGTCATTAATGGTAACTCTTCCGTACCATAGTAAACACCTCCAAAAGATAATAAAACATAGCTCGAGCTTGTGTAGTTCCCTCAACACCTCTAATTAGAACACCATAAAATCCTGGCAATATCAGCAAACATGCCTATAAAGTTCTGAATAAAGAGCCCAGTCATTGGAGCTGCACTTCATGTACCGCAGGCTGCTTCCTGCTGCGTCATGACATGTCAACAAACAGCGCCGCTGTTACACACGCTTTATCAACATAGAAACATACAATTTGACAGCAGATAAGAAACATTTAGTCCATCTGGTCTGCCCATTTTAATCAGTCCGGATAGTTAGATGCCTATCCCATGCATGTTTATATCACTGTGTTAGCTTCTGCTACTTCG
The DNA here is from genome assembly GCA_009364415.1 of Spea multiplicata. Classification (NCBI taxonomy): domain Eukaryota; kingdom Metazoa; phylum Chordata; class Amphibia; order Anura; family Pelobatidae; genus Spea; species Spea multiplicata. The sequence continues at coordinate 17,112 of VKOC01001230.1, read as the reverse complement.
CATGGTTCCGTTTAAGAGCATTAGTTCAAGTGTAGAGACAGGTTTTTGTTTTAATCTGGGATATAGTTTTTTTGGGGGGAGACACGGTTTTCTTATAGTTCTATGTCTCTCTCCAACTCATGATCACAGTGAGGAGGAGAGCCACAGAGAACAGGGAAAATAAATGGTTACCAGCATTGCTTCTGGCTGACATTACCTCATTTGTGGTGAGGTGGGAGAGATCTTAAGCGAGGACATACCAGGTACGTCACTGGTCACAAAGGGGATAAATAAAAGGGTATCATAGCAGCAGCAAAAACAAAAGCTTCACTTATGTAAATCAAGGCTGCACACTAGTCCTTGGGTATTCTTGTCTGAAAACAAGTAGATTGATATGTTTAGCTGCTTGAGCACAGGCCTCAATAAAATGCCTTCATGTGCGATGACAAGTAAAACAATACAAAATGAGAAGCCCTTGGAAAAAAAAAAAAAAAAAACAGGCCACTACGCGCAACTGGACAGCCTTCGTCTGAAGGCAACAATACACTATATTCACATAAATAAACTGAAAAGGGATAGGCTCCAGAATCATGGTCCAGAATATTTCGTATCACCGCAGAAACAGGTGGACTGATTCAACTGGTCTTGGTTGCCATGGTGATACAGCTACAGTTCAAACCAGCCACAGTCCTGTGTTTATAGATAACCCCTTCTTAGTCTCTGTTTTGGGGAAATAGCACGGGCAGGCACAAGGGCGATCGAAAACCATTTCCAAAGGCTTTGTATCAGCTAAACGCTCTCAAATAAACTGAGTAACCATTATCTTATACCTGAACAGGTAAGATGCCAACTGTTGGTATGGATACTAGCACTGCAGGGTAGAATGAATGGGTGAAGGATAGTGGGGACTCTTAACTTCCCAGCACTGCTTTAAACAGCCATAACAAGCATCCAATGTGTATTACCATAGTACTTTTATTAAAGATTAACTATTATATCACCCCAAAGAAATGGACAGGTAAAATCCCCACAGCAGATGCCCATCACAATGGGGTTTATTCACTAAAGGGAGAGCTCCCTTACTTCACTACATATAGTAAACGGGGCTACCCCTAGCAAATTTCTCCAGCAAGAAGGACTGAGCTGGCCCTGTATAATTCATAAATCAATAGCTAAGGCTGATTGAACTATACGTGACGCAGGGCCAGCAAAGATCTTTTGGAAGCAGAAGCTCACTGTGGTTGGCTCTTCATAATGTATAGTGAGGTCACAGCTCTATGGTAGTGAATATACAGCATCCAGCAGCCCGGTATTTCCTGTACATACAGACGATATCCTCATGACATAGATAACAGGCTAAATCTCCAAATCGCATTAGGAATGTGTCGGCCAGGAGCACTCACCGCTCAGGTAATTGGTCCACTTGTGCAATATCCCTTCCATGCTCCGGGGCTTGTCTCGATTAACTTCGCATGCCCCAAATTCTGTCGCGCTCCTGACAGCCCTGTGCCTCCCCTGGGCTGATGTCTCAGTAATACAGCAGACACAGGACCCAACGCGGGCGGAAGTACAGACACGAGTACCTAGTAAATAACAACTCCTGGTGACGCAACACAACGCCCACTCTACGTTACAATCGCCAGAGAGCAAACAACCCGCTATTGAACTGTCCGAACGGCTGGAGATTTGTGAGCTAACAGGCGAAAGCACAGCGCCTCTCACCGCCGTACACTCTCTTCCTGGAATGTATGAGCAGCCAATCGGATCTCACAACCGGTGCACGCGATGTCGCCTTCGAACCAATGAGCATCCCCGGCTAGCTGCTTTCCCTGCCCACCTTTCCAGCCAATCCGAATGAAAGCTGCACAGTTTAGCGGCCCATCAGCTGGCGGTAAGTGTAGGAGTAGCCGTGCCACGTCTGCGGGTGCTGAGGCGTTAATGGAGAAGTGAGAGGACCCTCGGGGCTCCGTGTCATGCACAGTTACTGAGCGAACACCGACATGAAGCTGCTCTTACTCACCGCGCTGCTCGCCTGCGCCAGCGGAGCCCTCATACCGGAGCCCGAGGTGCAGATAAAGGTGCTGGAGAAGCCATTCCTCTGCAAGAGGAAGACCAAGAATGGTGACATGCTGCTGGTTCACTTTGAAGGCTTCCTAGAAAAGAATGGGACCCGTTTCCACTCCACGTGAGTGCCTCTCCTGCAGGCATCCTGTGATAACCCACAATGGGGTTTACAAGAAGGACAGAGATATAGACTTTGTCGGGGAGTGGGATTAACCTCTGGGGTCTGGGAGCTATGCTGAAAGGGTTAATATCGTGCAATAACTGGTGATAAAGAATACAAACTGTGCACCATAAGAAATAATAGGGTGTCCCTTACTGATTGGTACTCATTGAACTTATTTTTAATGTTTTTTTTGGGGGGGATGGGATTTCAGTGCCTGCTATATGCGCTAAATGGACCCAGGAGCCCTTAGTACACTGTCAGCAGTTTTGGGGTAATGTAAGTTTGGGACAGTAGGTAATGGGATTTATCAGTATGATCCATTGTGTGCCTCTCATCTGTACTCACACACACATTAAAGATCTTGTATAATATAAAAAAGGATCGATTTGATTTATACAACCAGGCTGAGCGACTGTCTCTCCTTCTTCTCCTTCAGTTACACGGAAAACAACGGCCAACCGGTCTGGTTCACGCTCGGCATTAAAGAAGTTATTAAAGGCTGGGATAAAGGCCTCAAGGAGATGTGTGTCGGAGAAAAGCGAAAACTGCTAGTGCCGCCAGCTCTTGCGTATGGGAAAGAAGGGAAAGGTAATTCCTAGAAGCTACTACGGGCTTCGCGTGTCCCCTTTTACCCTGGTTTATTACACGTTGTGTTAATGTACGCTGCCCTCTTTAATAAAGGGACATTGCTATACATGTGCGTGATATTAGATACAAAGCAGGGAACGTAGAGAGGGTAAACCGGCTTGCCGGGGCAACCACTTTTTAAGACCTTTAATTCATGTTATTGTAAGTTTGATGTGAAAGCTGCTACAGTTGAACTGCATAGGAATTAGATGATGCCTTCCTCTCCATTGATGTAGGGCAGTTCTAGGGTATTAAGTGCCCTAAATCAAGGGAGGGAGAGCCTGTAACAAAACGTATTTAATTAAATGGGTTTTATCGTGAAACGTGGAAGGTATGTAGATAAAGGGATACCTCCAAACCTTGCAGTCATTGTGTTGACAGGTAAGTTCAGCGTAGTTGGGTGAGTGCTGCTTAGTTTAATGGATGCGTCTTTGCCTTGGTGCGTAAATTCCCAATGAATGTCCTATCGTTATGGACAAAGTTCCTGTTAAACTCAGACTGGTTGAGTTTGTAAAGTAAATGTGAAAACCAGTGCCCATCCGTACGTGGGATAAAATAAAAACAAAGGGGGGATGCTTCCCTTAACGGAAACACAGCTGCAACCCTGTAAAACACTCTCCACTTCACAAACAGATTTCACTTAGGGGCGCTCGTGTCAACCGACAATGAGAAAAAAAAAAAAAAAGACCGGGATAGTGTAGACGTCAAAATGGACAACTATTGACTCTCAACGCATTCATTCTCTCAACGCACTCATAAAATTTGAGTGGTATTCAGAATAGGATTCCTTAGGGGTCTGTATGCAGGCTCACATATATAGGAAAAAGCACAAAGACAGAAGGCGAAAAAACATGGGATGTATCTCTTCTTCAAAGAAATAATAGAAGGTAATGGATGCACTTGGATGAATATACTAGGCATGTATGTCACTGGGACGTATCTCCAGGGATGGTTGCTGTCTGATGATTGTCCACAGCTTCATGATATGGTTCGCCGCTCCTTATGACTGTTCCGCTAGTATCTCTGATGTTTCCAAATAGGGTATGGGGTGCCAATATAGTTCAATGACTTGTCTTCCTATATCATCAATCTTTTCTCATCCAAAGATTGGGACACAGCCCTATATTTATATATTACAAGGAACTCTTAATACATGATTCCAAATAAATAAATATTCTAAAATAAATACTTAAAATTCGTATGGTGTCCAAGTTCCGTGAAAAATATATAAATAGATAAAAACCAGTCTATTAAAAAGTCACTTCGTTTAGGGTTCCTATTAACCGCAGACTGGTTGACCGCTTAGCTTGTGTGAGGCGTTAGACATGTATAGGTAGTCCAGACAATGAAAAGGGTGACGGCCACCGATGTACAGTAAGCTGTAAGTAAGTGTGGAGTTGGAGGATTATGGTTGATGGTTAGTTAGTAGAGTTGAGTAAAGTAGGTTCCTTTACAGTACCAGTCTCTCTGGTGTAATATTTACTACAGATGTCAAATCCAAATATATTTAACAATTAGCATGAAAGCCAAAGTTATTAAATCTGGATTACCACTATATATTCTTTTTTACTAATATGTAAAAATACTTTCCTTGCATGCGATTGTTTAAAAGTCACGGAATCTCTTTTTAAAATGGTTGTTAAGCCAGTTCCAGTTACTTTTTTACTATGTGCATGGAACAGACAGAAATCCGATGTCGGGATGACTGGACGTTCGCTAGATTTAGCGTTCCTTTATGTGTAGGCTGCCAGCACGTCACGCATGAGTAATGTTTTAGTCTGTATTTGCAGAAATAATATTTGGCTCCACTTCAGGTATACTAACACCTTTCCTGTTTTACACGGGGCGGCTAGTATTTTATGCATGAGTACCTCCTTGGAAAACCACCAGCCTTAATCCAGAACAAATGCATGTGGGTTTCGCACACTCCCTTTAACTCTGCACCTGTTTGAACCGGTAAGCCTCTATGTTGCACCTTCTTGTCTTTGTCTCTATATTTCTAACCATATTTGCCTTCTCTTTGTCTGACGATATTTGTCCAAGACGTGTATGTGTGTAACCTTCAAAGAAGGTAAAACAAACTTTGTAATATATACATATATGGATTGGCTGCTGCTATATCGGGATCGGACTGACACTTTTTTTTTTTGTTACTTTCGTCCAGTGTTGCGTTCATCCATTACTTGGATGAAACTGTAAAATTTGGCATGAAAACTACTTGGTGGATTATTAACTTATTTAGAATCCATTTAGATATCTCTGTGTTGTCTATTTTGAATATGAACCCAGCTTTACGAAGGAAAACTGTTCCCAGCGTCAAACCATCCGTCTTCTACATAGTTGAACAGTGGGGGCTGTTACTGGTAGTTGAGGGATATTCATCTTTAGCGTGCTAAATTCTGTGGCCTAGACAAACCGGTATTATGTTACCTTGGTGTGAAATGCTGTCTAGCCCACGTTTCTACAGCATCGCTGCACTTTGTCTGAGTTTGTATTGTGGCCGGAAAGTGTTTTGAGAACTGTATTTGCTTTCCAGGCAAAATTCCTCCAGAGAGCACTCTTATCTTCAACATTGACCTTATCGAAATCCGGAATGGACCAAGATCCCACGAATCCTTCCAGCAAATGGATCTTAATGATGACTGGAAGTTATCAAAACAAGAGGTATACTTTTTCTTCTTCTCAACCACGAGTGTGCATTTTAATGTATCCTCTCCCATATAAACTATAATGCCAGTGCCCCAGGCAGCCCGATGAACAATGACTGCATGTGAAAGTTCTTTGCTACAGGCATTTAACAAGCTGCAGCTCCAGAGCCAGTGCTGCAGCTGACTGGCAGCAAGCTTACCACATGTTAGAAGAGAAAATGCAGCCCCCCCACATCCATTTGCAAGCAAACACTGAAAATATAAAGGGGCCGCTTTAAAGTTCATATGATAGCTGGAGTGTCCCTTTAATTCTCCGTGGTCAGGAGGCCTTACAAAGCTGCAGTTTCTCAGAAACTGTAAATTTGCCAAGCTGTGTCGTCAAGCATACCCAACTAAGTGTTCAAGTATGGAAAGCACCTTTCTTTTCCTAAATGAATGACCCACCTAACATGATTAAAATTCCATAAACCATATAATAAGCCTCTATAAGTGTAATTGCAAGGTATAATAGTGTTTGAATATTAGATTTTTATAGATGTGGTATTTAGGGATTTGATATTATGGTGTGTGTGTTTGTTTTTCCCTTTGTAAACAGGTAAAAGAATATTTAAAGCTTGAATTTCAGAAGCATGGATCCCAAGTAAACGACTCCCATCATGAAGTCCTCGTGGAGAGTATCTTTGAAAAGGAAGATGAGGACAATGACGGCTACATTTCTGCCAGAGAATTTACATACGTCCACGACGAGCTTTAATGCGCAGAATGGCTGAGCTTTTAGGATTTGTATCAGAAGCGCATCCGGTCTGCAGCATTTACTAACCCATTGCGTTCACTGATCTGGGGTGTAGGACTCGATGATGTCATCATAGTCGTACACGCACAGAAGACGTATGGCTGCCAAAATCTGTGAAGCTGCGGTCATTCTGAGCCAGGGATTTTTATGACTGTTAATGCCAAATCGGGGTACTTTTTAAGAAAACCCACCTGAAAGTTGGATGGCCTTCTTTGGTTGTAACACATCTTTGTTCAGTAAACATTTGAAGGCTGAACAGCTTGAATTTTTAAATGTTGACCATTAAGCCTGGCCATTCCTTTAATTTATGCAGTTTTTAAATGGAGAGCCAAACTTGTGTTTTATATCTAGGCCACTTTAATAAAGAGGACTTTATAGGAATGCTGCGTTTCTTTTTCATTGAGTGTTCCGCACATACAGTATTCTTAGCTATTCTCTGCATGTTCATCATACCCAGAACTCTTCCATTCCACTAAGAAAAGAGTAATACTTTTGGAGATATTTAAACACCAGCAGCCAGACCTGGCATGGTCTTTTATTATATATTTTATTCGAATGGCTTGATCTTGTGGTCTATTGGGCACTACGTTGTTCTGGACCCGGGGTAGGCAGTGGCGGACTCTGACTAAAAGCCCCATGAGCTTCCGCAAGCCTTGTCACAGATGCTGCTGACACACTGACTACATGCTGACTACTCCTTCACTGCATTCATTTTTTTACACTGTCGCGCCTCATTTAATTATTAAGACCCCCAACTGGGATGCTGTCATATGATATGAAATTATTTTGTAATGTGTGTGTGACCCGTCACACTAGTAATCCAGTTTCAGATTCAGGATAGAGTGTTTAAATTTCACCGCTGAATTCGCCTCTACCACCTCTGCTGGGAGGCTGCTCCATTGTGGTGCAGTGTTAGTGTGAGTGTGTGTGTGAAGCAGTGCGATGCTCTTCACCCCCAGCAGGCAGTGCACTGTGCAGCGCCTCGCACTGGCTCCGGCAGTTAGGGGGCGGCGCTAGCACAGAGCAGGCGAACCGGGGCGAGCGGCCGTTCATCTCGGTGCTCGCGATCATCGTTCACATCCAGGGGTCCGGGGCCTGCAGCGGGTGAGTGGCAGCCTCTGGGGTCTGCATGCGGGGGGGGGGGGTGTCGGGCTGTAGGGTGGATGCTGCTGCTGCATCCTGGGTGTTGTCTGATCTTCATAGACTGAAACCCCCGTTCGGGATTAATATCCGCGTCTGTCTGACTCTCCATCTTCCCATAAAGGATTATGCTGATCAAAAGGATCTGCTCGGTTTAATCTATTAACCCTTCAGGTTACAGCTCCGGTGATGATCATCTACATTCCTGTTTTCGAATGCAGCGGCATCACAGCACATTCTAGTGAACAGTGTCCGCAATGTCACCGCTAGTGTGCTCCGTACATGAATAGTCTGTCTGTACCTTGTATGTATGTTTTATTAGATCACTAGTGCCATAATCTTCTTAACGAATTAGAAGCCACAATCGGAGGGATCAGACGTCAGACCATATGACATATCCGTGCCCTAGAAACAGAGATAAAGAGAGAGCCATTCCAACTCCTAAGCGCAATCACAGGGTTATCCCAGTATATATATACCGGTATATATATATATATATCTTTCTACAACTCATTTCACCTCCGATGAGGTCAGATCAGTTAGATATTTTTTTGTTTATAAAATATAATTTATTATTTGCCAGCAGGGCATGCGAGCCAAAAATGGAAAATAAATTATTAAAGTAATATCAATAATCATGTTTAAATTATATACATACATTGAAAGGGTTTGAGAACATAGAACTGACAGCTGACAGACCAATGCATTAGGTAGAGGGGGCTCTGCTCAGAAGCTTACACTCTAGACGGTTAAGTAGTAACTGAATGGGCTGTGGTGGGAAATCAAAAGGAAATCAAAAGCTAGAAGAAGAGGGAGCCTAGATTTCATTTTCAAACTCATCCATAGTAGAACAAGCCACATAATCTGCTGTTAGAAATGAAATATACCCAAGGGTTTAAAGATTGCCCCGGACAGACACATAATGTGGGCTGCACTAAAAGCCAAAATATTTATGAATTCAAAGCACTTTTGGGATATTCAGTGTGTTATTTTGATTCTACGACTTGGAGTTTTGGTAAAGTTCACCTGTCAGGTAGCCGAGTCGCTGGCCGACCTTACAATACGTGACATGTATGTCACACTTTCCAAATTCCAAGTAAAAGTCCAGGTTACTTGACAATTTTGTCTAAATGTATTTGAATAAATCTGTATCCGGTTGGTATACAAATAATACTAGCCTAGCCGTTGAGTGGGTTTTTGTGTGACCCCACTCAGATAAAAGGTGTCACTTGAGAGGGGGTACTGTGCTAGCAAATGAAGAAATATACCTGGGAGCTTCCTAAATGAGCTGACCCTGAGACTCTTGATATAGAAACCCTTTACTAGCCCATTATGAAGATGAATTACAGCTTGAGGGCAGTCTTGATTCCCAAATTTGTGAAAAGTTAAGTGGGTCTTGACGACATCTTTTTTTAATAAAACCTTGGAGTGAATTATTTGAAAGGAGAAGTTTTCATACCGAGTTCCGCTGCAGTAAATCTCCACTCCCTTTCTTATATTTGCCTGGTGCTCAGACTCGCAGCACCCATCGCACATGTCCCTCGAGTTACCGGTTCCCAAGAAATGAAAGTGACCCATTGTTATACCCATTGACGCTTCCCATGCTAGTGACCAGATGTATCACGGGTTCACGTGGCTAATTCTGGATTTAATAGATTCGTTTCAGTAGATTATTATTTCTAAGGTTTTTAAATAAGGAAAGATACTGGATATCCTTCACCAACATTCCACCAAGATGTCACCAAACAGCTTGTCTGTGCCACATTTGCACCCAAACAGCCTGCTTGTGCCATCTATCCCCCAATGAGCCTGCCTGTTCCATCGTTGCCCTCAAATCGCTTGTCTGTGCCATATTTGCACGCAAACAGGTTGTATGTGCCATCTTAGCCTCCAAACAGCTTGTCTGTGCCATCTTTACCCCCCCCGCCTCTGCCTCTCTACTTCAGTGCAGACTGATCCAGCATGCAGAAAGTGGATATGATGTCATATACTGCATCCTGGAATCCTATACTCCCTGTGCTGCTAACTGCAGGTGTTTCCCGCAGCTAGTAGCTCTTAAAGGGGCGATCATAAGGGTCCCCCGGGCCCCTACAGTGGAGAGCCTGGTCGCAGTTGTGGCTCCTGCGACAATGATTGTTATGCCCCTGGACGTGCAGGGCAAATCCATTATTCCCAGTTAATATGCTATAACCTCATCCTTCGGACACACAGACAGTGCTAGCGCATTCCTGTCCCATTGACATCCCCCGGGGCGACACACAGGCCCATTGTTGTATAGACAGGCGCAGCACTGTGGTCCTACCATGAACGTGCTTCTGGTGCGGAAGACTTTCTGAATGTAATTGTTCTATAAAAAGACTTAGATCTGCAGATTTGTATAAATGATATTAGTTATAAACATTTTTTTTTTCAACCTACTGTTGAATTTTACATCTGTGAAATATGAAAACATCTCGTCACCGAGACAAATGTAATCAGTAGAGCATAACAATCCCTATATGTTGTGTAAATATTGTGAATACACCATATGGCAATATTTTTAAAACATATAAAATAATTTTCTCGTCTCTTATACTGAGATTATATATCCCAATGTGCGGTTCACCCCTACTTCTTGATTGGTTGCCCATTTAACCTATTCTTTTAAACTATATGTGGTACATGATGTTTTTTTATTTCAAATGTCATATGGCTTTCCCTGACTAAAATCACATTTATTTTTGACTTTTCATCCAAAAAGGCACACAAAATTCAGGTTCTAAAATTGAATAAGCTTGATTAATTGATTAATTCATTAATTGACTAATATAAAGTAATTAGTGGGAACGGACCGACTATATTTATATAATATATATATATTTTATAATATATATGGCATAATATATTCTTTATATTATCTGTTAATCTATTTTATTTTCATGACACTTTACTTTCTAGGATGGCAGATTCTCCACCAAGCGTTTGTTTTGTGGTTTTTCCACCTTTAGCCAAAAATAATCATATCCTTTTTGGGAAGAATTCAGCTCGACCAAGAGATGAAGTTCAAGAAATACTGTACGTGCCTGCTAGTGATCATGAACCCGGCAGTAAAGTACAGGTAAGGCTGTCTCAACAAATAATTCTTTCATTATCTAAAACGTTGTTTTATTCCTAATTTTTGTCACTTACTTATGCAAAAGCAGGCACTGATATTGGTTATTGACATAAATGCCTCTTAAAAGTTTTTATGGGGAGGAAAGAATAAAATCACAGATCTGCGCAGATTGATTTGGATGATCGACCCTCCCCGCCTGTTGTTCCTGTAAGTCTAATGGTCATGTCATACACTACTTGTTTACCCATTGTACAGCGCTGTGGAATATGATGGCGCTATATCAAACAATAAATAATCAGAATATTGTCAGGTTGAAAGGCTGGTGTGGAATTGCGTTGTGGGCAGTGTGACAGATACATGGGGGACGTAACCGTTGTGGTCAGAAGTCGATGCCCGTCACAGCTGAACGAGAGTCACTGTTAGCAGACTTCCCTTCTAAGAGAATTCAATATGTTGTTAATCGCTAAACTTGTTTGCTGCGTAGGTATTGATTTTTCCCTGTCGACATGTATTCCCCTCACAGCTATTCAAACCGATGTTTTCTTCCGATTAACTTGTTTGCACTTTCAGCTTAAAGTACAAAAAGAGAGCAGTATGGGAAGCATACTCAATGGACTGTATTCTATGAATTTGCAAACAAATGTTTGGAATAAGGGAAACTACCGGTGACTCTTTATGACATCATGAACCCAACAACAGATACAGGGACGGGTACCATCTGCCAAGTGCCATGCCATTGGTGGGGACTTCAATTCCCATGAAGCTCAGCCAGTCTCAAAAGTCATTACCTGATAAAATGAACAAAAGTTCAATTCATTTACTTTAAAGTGGATCTACAATCACAATTTGCAATCACTAAACATAAAGAGCTATATAATTATTTATATATATATTTTTTTTAAAAGGATACCAAGCTAGCATGGGCAGGGCTACTGTTAGGCTTTTACCCTTTTACCACAGACACCAGCCCTAAAACATAGCACCCTGGACCAACACTTAGCCTGTCTAGTGGAAAATCTTGACTTAATAGCCAGGTGCGCTAAACAAACAGCTCTAGTGAGCATCATTTCTCCATACTGATGAAGAAGGAATGGTAGTTGGTCATGTTTTACTGCTTCCAATACTTATTCACTTTTGCTAGCGCTTTATTGTTATTATTGATATTTGTAGTGCACATACCTTGAAGTTGACCAAGTCCAGAGGACCCATGCTGTTCTACTTACTAAACCAGTCTGGATGTGGGGAGGAGAGATGGGAGCCAACGAACATGGAGTATGCATTGGGAACGTGGCGGTCACCGCGAAGCAGGAAGCATCCGATAGCAAGTTACTACTAGCGATGGATCTTGTCAGGCGAGTGATTATAGTAATAGCCATATGATTTCATTGTTTGAATGACACTGAAGTGCTGTTGATTGATGTAAAAAACTTCCCGTGGATAAATAAAATCTTAAGACTGTGATTGTAATGTCATAACTTCAAGACGTGGTGCCTGTGGTCGCTGGACAGTCTTTTTCTTTGGCGCTGCCCTGTCCGCTCCCCTGTCTTTACTTCTCGGGGCGTCTCGATATAGCGGCATATCCCGGTACTAAACATTTAAAGGAGAGGAAACATGAAGGACTGTCCAAGTACAGCGCTTGTTAATGGGCCAGTTAGGGAGATTAGCGATCTCAACCAGCCCATTGAGTAGTGGCGTTGCAGGAAGGCTTTTGTCCTTAATCATTTTATCTCAATGAATATGTTGGTGGGGTATATCTTGTTTCAGGTTTTGATATAGAAGTCCGATGGGGCTAGACTTTTTAGTGAATGTCTATTGATGGATATTGAAGTCAGCTGAAATCACAACTCTCCTGCCAATTCATGCTTTGATTCAAAATTTGATATCAGAAATAATTTTCTGTCGAAACATATTAAGATCTCAGTTTTAAATTTGTATTAAATATATACAATTTCTGCTAATTGCATGTGCCATATGTTCATACACCTTCTATAAAATGTGATGGCAGTGGAGTAAAATCATTACATTATCGCTCTTATTTCAGGCTTGGTTTAGAACGAGGAAAAAACGCCAAAGAGTCTTTAGACATAATAACGTCTCTACTGGAGGAACATGGACAAGGTGGGAATTATTTTGAAGGAGATGGCATTTCCCAGACATTCCACAGTGCGTTCCTTATTGTGGACCGAGTGGAAGCCTGGGTGTTGGAGACAGCGGGGAAATTCTGGGCAGCTGAAAAAATAACAGGTTCGTTTTTCACTGATTTACATACTACAGCCAAAGACACCATGAGTTGGTGGTGAAAGAGCTGGTGAATCTCAAGGTCCATTTGCTGTTTGACTACAACTCCCACCGTGGTTTCAAGCTAAGGGTTTCTAAAAAAAAAAAAAGTGGGATTGCAAAAAAAGGCACATTTTTAATGTTGTTACATGTGAACCAAAGAGCTAACAATATTTGTGACTTGTGGATTGAAATGCTCTTTTGCCTTTTTCACTCATGCCCACATTTCCATATATTGCCAACAGGTAAGTGGGAAGTTACCAACCACTGTGGCTTCTTGGGATAGAGTCAGGTGCCTCTTTTGGATGCACGAGAAAGCTTTTATTAGTGGGATCCTTAATATTTTGAGGGATGCAGAATTCTATATAGTATCCATGCTTTATGTTGCTAGAACAAGTTGACCAACTCACAATGCCTCTAAGAATAGAAGAAACATATTATAAAGCTAGATTGTAGATAGGTATTGTGTATAGGCAGGTAAAATGTAGCTTGGAAATGCTTCATGCAAAACAAGATGCTAATCTTGAGATCAGAGTTCATTATTTTTCTTTAACAAAAACTAATGTTAGAATAACGATTCACCTTCTGTTGTCCTTTTTTGACATAGACGGAGTGAAATGCATTTGTGATCATTTCTCTATAAAGACACAAATTGATCTGGAACACCCAGAGCTCCGTAGTCACGCAAAGAACCAAGGCTGGTGGAATGAAGATAAAGAATTTAGTTTTTCTGACGTGTTCTCAGAAGATAGTGGACGTGATTGTTCCCGAAAGAAGACAATTGAAAATCAAGAAGGTAGCATATATAAAATAACATTATATCCCAGGCATGCTAACTGTACCTTAGTGGCCTGTATAGAATTTAGAGCAGTAATGTTCTTAGAAATATTATTGGTATAAGTGATTTTATTTTGCTTGCTGTACTCTATAAGTTTTGTCGCTTGTTTGCATACCATAGAAATACTGAAGAAATATATCGGTATATATAAATATATAATATATATATAATTACCATGTGTATGACATGTGGATTGCCAGTAGGTGGCGCTGTGATGAGGATAAAACACCTTTGTAAGAAGGTATAGACTCCCCTAAAATTACAGCTATTCAAATTAGAATTTTTTTGTGTTTATTTTTTTGCGTTTTTTGGATGCAGATATGATGTTGGTGGAAACTATGTTCAGTGTTCTTCGTGATAAGAGCAGTGGTGTCTGTGTGGACTCTGGGCCGTTCATTACTACAGCGAGTGCCGTATCAGTGATACCACAAAATGGGAGCTCTCCTTGTATCCACTTTGTAACTGGAACACCAGATCCATCAAGGTGAAGATGACGCAGTGTGTCGCATACATTATTTATTTAAAGGCGTAGTCAAAACCCAATTCCGCCTTCTTTGAGAAATGTGACCAGCACTCTTCCCCTTTCTCCTTTTTCCCATTTGTTTCTAATTTGTTAATCACTGAATTTTAGTTTGTACAAATTAGCTGAAGAAACCGAAAACTGATCATACTGATGTTACGATTTATATTCCTGTTCGTTCATCTTCAGGTCCGTATTTAAGCCCTTTATCTTTGTAGAAGATGTAAAGCCGGTAAACAAGGCTCAGTCATGTTGTGTAGGAGGTGAAGCGTGCGGCCATGGGCACTCACAGCGGAGCCATGAGCTATATAAACGTCATCAATGCGCCCTGTCTTTAATAGAGAATGACCAGGTGAGTCTAACTCCAAATACACATCATAGCGTATAGAAAAATTAAAGGGATGATAACGCACTAAACCTCTGCAGACAGCGCTTTTTATGAATAGGAACTACCGTATTTATCCACTTATAATATAACTTATATTTCACAGGTGATACTTCATTGAGGAAATTGTCCCAGGTATTTTTATACACACAATACAATGTTGGGTTTTTTTATACTGTTTGTATACTTGTTTACATTTTCAAAAACAATTGTTGCCAATCTTTTTTCATTATTATATAGTTATCATATGGTAGTGACGCTATAGAACATCAGCTCAAGAAGACTGGAAAAAAGCATAGTATTACAATAAAAAAATGTATTTAATGGCTATATTTACGAATAAATGTGTTCTAGTTTACATTTTATTGATTATCTTGATAAAAGAGGGAATTCATGTTTCCTCCATGTTATGCAGGCTCAAGGAGAGAAGCTATTAAGTGTAATGCAGGGCCTGGAGAAACAAGGCTTGGAGGCCATGGACGATATACTGAAAGGTTCAAGTCCCTTAGATCCTGCAGAGATAGTGGACCTTTTCTATGACTGTGTTGACACAGAAATCAAGTTCTACAAGTGAAGTAAGATGGTTGTGCTTGGTACATAATGCGGGTACTTGGGAATGAAACGGATCATTAGGGATTTCGTTCTAAAGGAACAATCATGCCTATTTTTAATGTTGATGTACGTATGTTCCCCAAATTCTCTATACCAACAAGTAGTGTTTCTGTGAGAAACATAATGGATTTTTGCCCCGGCCCTTCCCTATAATAGCATGCTAGCTGCCTATCAGGTGCTTGTGCTGATTGCCTGGATGGGACAAGACTGTGTTCATTGCTAGATTCAGGGGAAATGCGTTGGGGGCTGTTGCTGCTAATGGCAGGAAAATGCGTGGCTTCCCCTCTGAAGCACCACATGCGGTGGTATTATTGTAAAAAAACTCATGCTCACAGTGTGAGACCCCCTGGAGTAGATTTAGTAACTTGTGAAAAGTTACACAGCAGCTTGAAAACAAAGCGTCACAAAGTCATGTCGGATTTGTCACGGAGGGGTCAGAGACCTCCCCATATTCCGATGTTTAATCAGGAGGGGGAGGAATAGCATAGTATATAGCTATAACTATAGGCATCTTGTATAGCCCATATAGGAAATATATTTGCTACAGGTTTATTGTTTCAGAATGTGTTACGGATTTAGATCTATTTATTTTCTTTCTAGTGAGTGTGCTTGGGTCTGCTGTCTGCCTCCAAACTTTTTCTTACAGCATCTGTTTAAAGACCCTACTCTAATGCCCTCAATTATTCACTAACCCAACCTCCCACCCTTAAAACCTTCCTCCTCACCTATAATATTTGTTTCATGCTAACTTGATTTATACATTTATGTTCATTTTAGAAAACCTGGAGCAAATCCGCCTTTATTAGCAGAAGAAAGAATCCATATGTTGGCCAGCTAGACTCTCCACGTTCTGGTGTGATGACGGACAGTTTCTCTAGCTTTTTGTTCCACCTCGTCGTTTGTTCAGTGATAAGAATGGGCTTCTGATTAAATGTCTTTGCATGCAGGATAACTCTGAGATGAATGTGTTTGTGCGTTTTCTGTGTCCATCTCTTCAATCGAATAGAAAATAACTCCGTAATACTTTTTATTAAACATTAATAGTGATTATGCAGATTCATTTGACTGCCTTTACAATTAAACCAATTTGTAGTTTTACTTCTAAATGGTCAGAAAAAACATTGTACTATAAAAAAAAACAAGTAATAGGCTGAAATCCATTGGCAATAAAGAGTTTTTCCACAAATGTATTAAAGTGTCTCATATTTTGCGGTACAGCTGTAGGTCCAGTGTGGGGACCGAAATGATGATGGTTCGGTGAATATACTATCTATTTATTTATTTGCAAAGTCCTGGGAGAGGCAGAGCTTATGGATGGTTATTATATATACATATATTGTATATTGTGACAAACCCTATAACATGAGGGCCATACATGTCAGTTTTAGGGGTCCTAAGCACAGTCCTCTAGGACAATCAGAGTCAAGAACAGCAGCTTTGAACAAAACAGCGCTTTATTTTTAAGCGCTCAAACCCCAAAACCAAATCATAAAAACAAAACCTAGCTCCCAATTGGAGCCCTCTCTAACTAAACTACGCTGGTCGAGACTGACCAGCCTAATCACCCACTAATGACCTCCCAGCCAGACCCAGCTACGCCAGGCTCTGGAAAACCTCCCCCAGACAGCACACACAATGTCCAGGCAGGTATTGCCTCACTTGGCTCAGGGATGGTCTTCTTCAGGGCCTCTCCTTGCCCTGGGAGCGCAGGGAACTTCCTCTTCCCCCAACAGTCTCCCTGAGTATCAAGCTCCAGGGGTTTTTAATGTCCAGCACCTGTGCCTGATGCCGGCCCCATAGGAATCCCGGACCGGATCTTGCAGACTTCTTGCCTCCTGGAAAACCCGGCATGGAGTTTCCACAAAATGGGGAAATGGAGCATTGGCCCACCCTGCTCTCCAATTGCTCCACCCCAGGGACCCATATTTACGATCTGGATAGCACCTGTACCCAAATGCCACACTACGCATCT